>VNJO01010349.1:0-73816 GCA_008042535.1 Drosophila tani | reverse complement strand
ACCTTAAAAAACTGCTATGTCTTAAAATTTATAGAAATTCGTTGAAAAACAGAGAAGTTAAATTTTTTTTTACATTAATTTCGCCATCATTCCTATGGCAGCTATAGGATATAGTAGTCCGATTTCGGTCGTTCCGACATATATACTGCGTGCTAAAGAAATAAGACTATGCTGAAAATTTCAGCTCGATAGCTCAAAAACTGAGAGACTAGTTCGCGTAGAAACCGACAGACGGACAGACGGACAGACGGACAGACAGACGGACATGGCTAGATCGACTCGGCTGGTGATGCTGATCAAGAATATATATACTTTATGGGGTCGGAGATGCCTCCTTCACTGCGTTGCAAACATCTGGTCAAAATTATAATACCCTCTGCAAGGGTATAAAAATACCAGAACTGAAACGAACTGAAAGAACGTTTCATATCAATGGCATGACATATTAAACGGGGGCCACACCAAAGCGGATTTGTCCCTATATATGTACGTACTTCAAATCTTGAGATAAGTTGCTAGGAAGGGGATGTGGGATGGTGGCAGGGGGAAGTGCCGGTGGGCGTGGCATCTGTAGCGTTTCCAGCTCTTCACAAATCAGAGCGTAAATACAATGAAGACAACGCCGAGCTGCTGCTGCGGAGCCGCTGAAAGGCGATGAGAAAGCGAGACGAGATGGGAAAAGCGAGAAGCGATGCGTGTTCCGATAGCGGAATCTGCTCAGAGCCACTTCAATGGACTCACCATCGTACAGTGGTAATTCCAGCGGGGAAGTAAACAAATAGATAAATTTTGTAATTAAATTACAAGCACATCAAAGGCGTTTTAGAAATACCTATTTACGTAGAAAGCTATTTAAAACCTCTGATTTAAAGGAAAAGTACATTTAATCGATTTAATTTTTATTTTAACAAATTTTTTTAAGAAAATGTGTCACTGAAAACTTCTTATTTATATTTTAAGACTGATTTAAATTAAATAAAATTAAATTTGAGGTGATGAAATTTTTGTTTACGTAGAAACCTATTTAAAACCTCTGTTTCAAAGGTAAAAAAAATTTTAATAGAGTTCAATAAGTATTAAATGTGTATTATAGCAAAGTTTTCAAGGAAATGTGTCACTGAAAACTTCTCATGTCTATTATAAAGCTGATTTAAATTTAATAAAATTAAATTTTAGGTGATTAATTGATTTTAGGTAAGTACTTATATTTCTAAATCAATTTAAAGCCCATTACCCGCATTAAAAGTGCCCAAACCCAAACCATGAATCACCACCACCAAACTAGAACAAGAACTAGAGATCTACTCAAAGCGGTTATCACTGTATCTCGAGCACATATGCGGGCAGAGTCCAGTTTAGCCCATCATCCATAGCCATTGAATAGACTCACTCGGGGGAGATATCATATATAGTGGAAGGGAGGAGGGTCTGCCGGAGTTGGAGATAAAAGCGAGGCGAAGGAGGAAGCACCAACAGTCGACGGCCATTAGCTGCTTATCGCGCTTCGTCTTCGGCTGCTGATTCTTTTATATACTCTTAAAGAGGGTATTACTATCAAGAAAAGATATTTGTAACATTAGAACTGCTTTGTAAAAATATACAAAAAAATTTCCATGCTAAATAATTACCAAAGCTTGAAAGGCTTTAAGTTTTAAGTTAAAAAAGGTTTCCTTTAGTATATAAATATACTTTCTTATCGAAAGCTTACTTATGTTATAAACAGCTCCCATAAGACCTTGATTAAAATGCATATACTCGTATGCTTAATAGTTCCCCTGGGTATAATTCCACTGAAAGAGTATTTCAAGCTTCGGCCTCCCAGGCTAAGCTTCCTATTTATTTTCCTATATTTTTTTGCCATTGAGTTGCACTAAAAATAGGACAAAAAAAGAGAGGCGGGATCGACGGCAGTGAGCTCAAGTGTAAAGTTATCAAGTGGCTGCGACTGGCAGTCAGATGGGACGGACACCAGTCAAGGGTTAAAGCCATAGACAACGTCGAGTGTGTTTGGCCATGGCTTGTGACATAAAATGTTATCAGAAAGGATTATGACAAGGCAAGCTGGAGGAGAACGAACAAGGTAAAACACAGCCAAGAGAACTGTATCACTGGCACAAAGAAATAAGGCGACGACGACGACGAAGATGATGATGAGATAGCGCCGAGATATAGCCGACAAGCAAGTGTCAAAGTCGGACATTGGACACGCCATAAAATATTTACACCAAAGGAGCAAGAAGGAGCTCGAGATATCTCAAGAATCTCTCACTTCAGCCGGCGAAAAGTTATCCTCTATTTCTTGGTGGCAAAAAAAATAAAAAAAGGAGGAAGGCGACAGTAGTAAGTGTCACAATTGTTGGTTAAATAAGTTGAGGATTTCACACTTGACTTTGGAGAAGTTCTGTGTAGCTTTTCCCTTGAGCTTAGCTGATTTTAGAGGGTTTAAGTGGGGATAAAGACAAAGATTTGAGGAATACTGGTTTAGATTGAGATTTATTAAAATAAATATGGCTTGAAATATTCCAAAAGCTATTAATATATTCAAATGTTTTAAGTATTCAATTAGCAAATTATTTAAAATAGATTATATTTAACTAGAAAACTATTTAAGAAGTACTTAAGACCAGAAGCCAACAGCCATTACTAAGCTTAGTGCCTGCACTCTTGTTTTCTTATCGTAAACATTTTTATGGCCTTCACATTCACAGAACATGAACATCAGAACCCAGACGCGAGTGAATCATTTCTAGTTATTTACCAGTTCAACAAGAAAAGGCAGAAGATGACAAAGAAATCACGATCGGTGCAAGTAAACACATATATATATATATAAGTACATAAGTTAATTGTACGTAATTCCGGTCTGTACTTTTCTGGTCTATGGAATGCACTCATCAAAAGCTGAAGAGGAAATGCAGGGAATTCTTGGGTTAAGTGCAACGTTCGGGCAAAGAAAATGATTTTAAAATTAAAATTTCGAAACATAAAGATAGTTTATAGGAAAATATATAAATATAATCATTACGAGGGGAAATATTATGCCTTTTTGTGTGCTAGTGATTTAACAACTTTATAGCTGAAATCGATACGTATTTTTAAGTGCATATCAATTTAAAAATAATTCTGAAGCCAAGAAATTTTATTTATCGGAGGTAGAAACCCTGGTTTAAATGTAAAAAAAATAAATGGAGGTTCCATAATATTTTCTTTCTTCCTTTTTCATTTCCAATCCCCATTTCTTTCCGTGTGCACTTAATTTCTTGTGCAACAGCGTCTTATAACTTCATAACTTTTATGGCCGGCAAATGAAGCAGTTTAGAAGTAGCGACAGTGAGACACTGATACAGCTAACAGATACAGATACGCGGAGACCGAGAGCAACTCGTAATTAAAAACTGGCAGCCCGTGCGGCAATTAACGAAGATGGTTAAGCTGCAAGTATCAGTTCGCTGACAAACAAGCGAGACGAGTCTTTCAACTACAACTGGGCGACAAACAGTAACAACAAACAGTTAGTAATGGCCTTGGCAGCCAACTTGGCCAGTTCCTGCAAGTTGCACCAGCTTGAGTGACATTCCTTGGTTGCATCAGCAGCTGCTGTTGCCTCACAAGCTCCTCAATAATGCAATGAAAGCATTTAAACTTCAACTGGAATATAAAGTCAACTTTATTTTCTCATTTCAAGCCATAGATGCAACATTTATGAGCCAGAAGTAGAGGCAGCAGCAACTCTACCAAATGGCAAAATCGTGAGAAATTGTTCCAGTGCCAGAGCACAAGTTGCATTTGAAATTCGAAATTGTTTCCGCTTGAAGGATTGCCCAATTGTTGATGAGGGTGTTGCAAGTTGCAACTTCAGAAAGAAAAAACTCTCTGACATATTGTATGTGTAGCGGAGAAAATGCGCTGAAAATTTCATCTTTCATTTTCGTTGGGGCGGTGCCTTTCATCGGAATGGAAATAGTCAAATTGCTCACTGAACATGGGTTTGGGAATTTATTGAACGCAGTTTGATTGATGAAAGGAAATCAATTTGACCAAAATTGTAATTCTTTTTGGTAACAAATTATAATACAAGGCATCGTATATTTAATGTAAGACAAGTTAGGGGTGGAACTTTACAGAGATTTGAACTTGCACTGATCAATTTTTAACATACAAAAAATATTTAAACACTTACAAATTTCAGGAATTATTTCCTAACAATACATATATTTAATCCAACCTTTACTGTCACCCAATCCCACCATATATGGTTCATATTTTGGGTATTTTCCCAACAAAAGAGCAGACACAAAATGTCAATTAACTATGCAAGCTAAATATGGTAAGACTTAAAGCCAAACAAGACCATTAGCCAGATATTCAGAGGCTTACCAATGGCAATAAAACTATTTTTTCTTACTTCCCCACAAACAAAAAATCGCTCCCCTTATGGGAAGAAAAACAGCTGTTCGCCGAACTAGTTTCTGGAGCAAGTCAGAAAATAAAGACTAAAACTAAAAAGCCCGAAACCGTTTGCGTGGGCGTTGAAAGACAATTAGCCGCATGCCGCAAAATCAAGCAACCGAAACGGGTTTTTTCGGTGAGTCAACAACAGGCACCAAATGCAAGCCATACGGGTTTTCATGACACGCCAAAACTGAACCATAAACCATCATAAAAATGCATGGCAAATATTTGATGAAATCCCAGCGAAATACCTGCAGAAATTAGAGGGTAATCGCTTTAGCAGTAATTCATCAATTTAGAGCTTGCACTTCCTCTTGTGTCTCTTGTCAATTGCATTTGACTGGGAATGAGTGCATTCAATTACTCGACCGAAAAGAGCCTGAACGGACAAGCCATCCAAATTCTTTTATGCTTTTTTTAGACCATTAAAAGCTTTTGCCACAACAAAATCGATAAGTTTCTGTCTGCGAAAACTGCGAAAATGTTTTGCATTTTATTTTGTATCTGTTGTGGTCTGACAAGAGTTTTTTAAATAAAAATTGCGTTTACTTCTTTTTTGGGCAGAATTGTGTGTGTTTTTGGTCAGTAAAAACTGAAGGACAGAGCATAAAAGAGCTACAGTTTTTCAGTTGTGTTGATGTGGGAAAGTTGATTGAAGTTTGGGTGGCGCTGCCCTGGTAATGTTTTGTATTCATAAAGCCAGCTGAGAAAAAACTTTATATTTTGAATGGCGCAAATTGAGGCGGAATCGTTTTTTTAATGGTCAAGTTACGGGCTGTAAAAGGAAAAAGTTTACAGGATGATATTATGGGAATATTAAAGAAATATCAAAACTTAATTGGAGACTGCATCTTCACATTTTCCATTCGTCATTTGACATTTTCTTGATTATGCCAATCAACGCCTGCTTGCATTAAACAAGTTTTAAACTTCGTGTTGAATGTATAAATAAATATATATAAATATCTATATACGCGAATATCTATGGTCTATGGCATTACCATAAATAAGTATCTATTGTTTGAAAAAGAAAAACTGCACCCACAATGGATACAAATCAGAGAATGACTCAACTGCCTTTAAGTTGGATTTGATTTAAAGATTTTTCCTGGTATGTATATTTATTACTATTTTATATAAAATATTTTCTACTCACTCAATCTGCCAAAGCTGTGCGATAGCCTCTTCTTGAGCTTTTGCAGGGCTCCACCCTTCTTCTCGCGCATTGTGACGCCTGAAAATAAATGGAGAAAAATAAATACAAACATAAATACGAGTTACTTAATTGCGCTAAAATGTGGGAGATTCATTAAGTGACATTCAAATGATTGCATAATGATCGCTCTTCCAATCAAAGTTGGGGGAAAACTTCAAAACAAACAAACAGAGACAGAGGGACACGGACTGAGAAAACAAAACACAGATTTTGTTGTTATAAATGAACATAAATCAGTGGAGCGTGGTCTCCCATAATAAACAGGGTGACCCCAGAGATGGAAATCGGGGGAACAGAGACGTGCTGCATTTCCCCCAAATGAATAATCAACAAATTGTTCAGCAACCAAAAATATGCAGACGAAAATAGAAAATGCATTTTTAGGTTTATTTGAGAGTTTAGTTGGGGATTTTCCTTGTCGCGCTTTTATCCACTATCTAAATATCTAAATATCTATAATTAAGTTTTATTTTTCATGTTGTTTTTGATTTTTACAGAAAACTGATCAAATAATAACATTTAGCAATACGTCGAGCTCATTTTAAAGTTCAGTGAGGCATGAAAATTGTTTTCTGTTTTTCAATGGGAGGTGTGTCTGGTTTTCCTGGTTTGTTGATTGCATTAATGATTTCTGTTTGTGTGTTTTTTTTCTTCTCTATTATTAGAACGCACAAAAATGAGTAATTTATGTGGTTAGAAGGGGGAAAAAATATCGCAAGTAGGGCAAAGGTTGGTATTATAATGGGAAGAAATTAATTAAAAGTTTCGATGGGATTACAGAAATATATATTTTAATCCAAGGGTTTAGATAAATTGGTTTATTTGTATAATTAATCATTTTCTCTGTTTAGAGAAACAGAAATAATACAAATAATGAAACCATCTATTGTAAACTTCAGCAATAAAGCTTGATCTGTGCTCTTAACTTATTTCATTGTAATAAAAATAGACGTATTCACTCATTTCTTAATTATTTAATTTATAACAACCCCTCTAGAATTTAAAATTCCTTGTTTGGAAGCTCAAAACTATATTTAAATCCAACAAATCGACAATGTGTTCGGTTTTTAAAGATGTAATTAAATACAAGAATTGTACAGCCTCTAATTCCTCATAAAATTTGTTATTTATCTGAAATGTAACTCCCACACCTCCTATTTATTATTCTTACTTGGTTATTTACACTTCCTCATCGTAGTTTTCTTGCTTTCAAGGGGATTACCATTTCCTAATAAGGAAATTGCCACTTGAGCAATCATTTGTCAAACTCTTCACAACTCTCAATTCGCTGCTGCTTTGACACTGATTGAGACCACTACAAAACACTGACCTCCACATCCACAGCCACGAGCATATTCCCCCGACTAAGTAAGATGAAAACCAGTTTTTGTCCGAGAATAAAAGCTTCGCCATGACAATTGCAATACAGAAAGTAACTAAAAATCTCTGTATTTCTATATATTTCTCGTTATTTATTTAGTTATTTACCCACACGAGGAGCTGTGTTAAATCAGGCGATAAAGTGTGCAACTCTGCAGTGTTGAGATAACTTCTTGTTCGATCCCCTTGCGAGATTGCTTGGCCGTTGTCAAAAGCAATTTGGCTTAAACAATGCAAGAAGCAAGTCAAGCCGAGCAATTTATGACCATGGCGAGTGCGCTTTGCATAAGGCCCCCAAGTACCACTATCCTTGCCTCCCATTTCTCGCCCCAGCAGCTCCCTTTAGCTCTTGAGCTGCAACTCAATTACAGGGGCCATCGGAGTCATAACTATAAGCTGTTGTTGACTTCTAAAATGGCTATTCAAAATCATAACCAGGGTATAAAAAAAGGGGGGAGGTGTGACAACAAAGAGCCGGGATGCAGGCAGAAAAATGAAAGGGAATATCTGTACAAAAGGCCAGAGGGACTATGAGAAATTTAAGGAGAAGAGTTGGAGATTTTAGACACTGGTTGGGGTTCTGAATAATAACTACAAAATACAAAGAAATAATCGGAGACCCTTCTAAGTTCAATTAAATTATAAACAGAATAAATTCAAAAGGCTTTGGTTCAGGTATATAAAATATTCCTGTAAAATCTTTAGCCGTTTTAACTTATTTCTAGAATTACGGAAATTATAAGTATATAACCCATATTTTCATAATTTAATATGTAGGAAAAATATATAAGCTGCAAATATTTAACACACTTTTTAATTATTAAAATCTTTAAATTAATTTCACTCATTTATTAAGTTGCAAAGAAATTTTTTATTTAAGCTTCTTTCGCTATTTTCTTTAAAGAATTATCTTCTAATTTTTAAAGACCTTTTCCCCCAGTGCACAAAAAACAAAGAAAACCATATAGCTTAGTTGTTTTTGGTCTTGTCTACATATAGAGTATATATAAGTGAACTGGAAATATGATTATGATGACTATGGGAATGGGTGATGGCGATGGGGCGATTGCGATGGCGATGCTAATGCCGGTTGACAGAGCCAGACACCGGGCAGGCGATTGCATATAAATGCCACTCACTGTATACAGTGATTTGCATAAAATGGCGCCAGCCTTAATAGTTTTTGATAAATTGTTGTCAATATTGTTGCAACGGAGACGCAGACGACGACGACGGAGCTACTACGCCTCCTTCTGCTTGCCGCAAACACAATTTCAATTTAAGTGGCGGAGTTGTTAACAAAAAACTTATTTAATTAAATGTGCGTTGCGACCCAAAACTTTGCCCAGCGAATGAAGTTGAAGTTGCAGCTTTGGCAGCAAAAGTGGCATTGCATTAATGAGTTGCATATGCAAACATCAAAGTTTGCAATCAAAATCAATGTCACCGCCAGACGACGACGACGAACTGAGGTTCAGATCAAAGGCAAGCCCGAGCGATAGACAGGTAAAGTTGAGTGGCATTGAGTGGGTTCAATAGCCTAGACCTCGTAGGGCCCACGCCTTCCCTATTATGGCCTGGGGGCGTGGCCAGTCAGGGGTGCCACGGTATGCAAAAATAGCAAACACACACAGGGAGACAACAACGACAGCAGTCACTCCTTGAAATATGTTCGACATCTAATTAGAGAACAAATAATGAGGAGCCACGAAAAAAGGAAAAATAAATAATGCAAAATACAAAGGATATTTGTTTTGTAATTGGTGGCCAGGAAACTTCCCTGAATTATGTATCAAAGTATCAAAGGACAATATATCAATTATTAAACCCTATTTAGGGTAATTATAGTTATATAGTTCTAAAAAAAGATATGACTTTGTTGGTGATGTAAATAAGGCAAGGGGTGTGTATTTGACTTAATATATTTATATATATTTATATTTTAGGAATTTTTATATACTTATCATAAGTATTAATTTTTTTTAAGAAAATGTCCAATTGCTATATAATTTGCCTTTTCTACAGAAGAAACTTTTATTTATTTTAATTAAACACGATTGAATACTTATTAAAGGTTGATCATCTTCAAGAAACTTTATATACTAATAGATATAAAATATCATATTTATTATCCCCAATAGTTACCCATAAATTTAATGATTCAATTAAGAAAATAACAAGAAACCTAGAGCATCCCAATAAAGCAGCTCAGGTTCCTAGAAATCTGTAATAAACAAACAAGGAAACCTCCTATATTCAAGTGCATATAATTTGTAAATGTTTACCGCAAACTCAAACCCCTTCCCCTAGAGAATATCTATTCCAGCTACAAGTCAAATTAACCCAATTTATAATGCCTAATAGTATACAATCTGTGAAAGTAATTTGCACATTCTTACCCCTTTTAACAAAAACGCCCCGCGAAGCGCATTCATTTCCACAAAACACAGAACACAGCGTAACAGGCCGGCAATTACCCAACCCCAAGGAAAACATCATCCATCCAACAACAGTTGACACAAGCCAAACAGCAGCAGCAAGTGATATGACGAGCACTTTCCAAATTTCTTGTTAATGACGTAATTACCTTCAGCTGAGCAAAACAAAAGCGAGCTGCGAAAAATCCCGGCACAGGAAAAGTGGAAAATCGCGAGAGACAGGCGCGCGCGAAAGGCGCGAAAAGGAGAGGGCAGAGCGGCCACACGACGTATACGTGACATTTTGGCCACGCCGCCACACACGGCAGCAGGTGCACTGCGGAAAATATAGTCATAATAATTAATTTCTTAATTTATACATGATTTTTGGAAGGCATTTTTAAATATTATAAAAAATCTAGGACTCAAGAAGAGTATAATTATAATATTTACATTATTTTCACCCTTTCCAACATAATAAATATTATTTATTTTGTTCTCAGTTTATCCTACCCTACCTTATCCCGTGGTAAGGAATATATTTATAATATATTATAAATATTATTTATTTTGTTCTGAGTTTATTCCTTCCCCTTCCTTACCCCGTGGCTGTTAGCCAACTTGCTCTCCACATTCCCTTAGTCAATGCAAGGGAAAATAGAATGGTGAGTAAAAAAAAAAGAACTGTACAAAATAAAATGAAAGGCAAAACTGTTTCTAGCAAAAATATTTTGACACTTTTCGGCGACAAGCAGCTGACTAATTGCAAGAGTTTTGCTCTTTGGAGAATGCCTCTGCAAAATGCCTCTAAAAAAACAGGAGGAATCTCTAAAAATAGAGAGAGAGCGCAGTGTAAAATACAGCAGCGACAGCTGACGGAACTGAAAGTCCAAGAATGCTCGATGATTAAATGGCTTATAAATGACGCGGGCATTTTTCGCCGGTCGGGGTAAAAAATCCAAGAACTTCCATGCCAAAAATAGGTGAGAAAAAAAAAACGAAGCACCAGACACGTGACAAGTGACAAGTGGGGGAGGCGGGGAAAATATATGGGAAACTGCCACAGATTCAATCGATTCAACCTCGCCATCAGTTCATGAACTCTTGTCCTGAACTCGACTCTGCAAATTGAATGCAAACTTTTTATCAATATTACATTTTTCTATGCAAACAGAAATGTTATACAAATTTTATTTGTTCTTGGTTGATTTTATAGAGAAAGAGGTAAAGAGGATTCTGCTTTGTAATTAATATGTATTTGTAACTAATTGAAAAAGTTCATAATGGAATTTGCAAACGCGGTTAGAGCTTAACATAATTGAAATAACTTTAGAGCAGGAGCAGAAAAAAAGAAGACAAAATTAAAATCATTTAATAAGTGAAATTATGTGGAAAATATTGAATTTAGTAAAGCTTTATAAATACACAATCATATTTGTATTCTTTGAATTAATTTAAAGAATTATAAAGTAAACAAAACGATCTCTTAAGTTAATAAAAGCCAAAGAATATTCATAATAAACCTATATGCTGCTTCTAATTTCTTTACAACATTTTTATAATGCCCAAAACTTCACGCCAGCATAAATTTTCGTGCTCATATTAACCTTAACCCTTGCCCACCATATCTAATGCCATCATAAAAGATTTCTACGCCTTCGGCTAGCCCCACATCCATCAACGTTTCCATAAAACGCGCATCATTTATTCACCGAGCAAATAATAAAATTAAAAAACCATCAAATATACAAACCCCTAAAGCGTGATTATTTATTTTTTTGAAAAATTCATACGATATTTTTTCAGTCGAAACACGCCCGAGGGCAAAACACAAATTTTATTACCATATAGAACTATTTTTTATCGCTCAGGCCATCAAATCTAATCAAATTAAAGTTGGAGAAAGGGAGAGTTCTCTAAGAGATGGGGCGTGTTGGATAAGAAACTTGGAACTTGGAAGGAAATTAGTCAACCAGTTGCATGTTTTCGTAATAAACTTGGCTGAAATACATACGAGTATACATATATTTTGAGGTGAGTGTATTGGCCACCTGTTTTAATAGTTTTTGCACACGGCAGCGCCAGCTTTTTGACTGGAGTTTGTGGGTTGCGTGTTCGGCAATCGTTCATCAGAAAACTTGCCAAAACGTGGACAGAAGAGACGGACCTGCCAAATCCGAGCTTAATTAAAATTGAAACATATTTCTCAAAGAGAAATTAAAGTTGCCGGGGGCAGCTGTAAAAACTAAATTGTATTTTACAGAAAAAACATTAAAATGGAGGAAAATATGGGTTGACGATAACAAAGCAGCAAATGGGGAATATGAAATCTATGGGCTATAAAAAACTGGTGGAAAATATATGTGAAAATATAAAAACATTTGTTTAATAAAATTAAGTGCAATTCACACCTTTTCGGTTAGTTAAATGATTTGATTTTCTTCTTTTTATTATTATTATTAAAGAGAAACAGTCATAATTGAATTTGTTCAGGAAACCTGTTCATTAATTAAGTCAAAACATATGAACAAATCTGGCATTGATTTTCATCATGTTTTCATTTAATTACTTGCTTAATTTTCTTTCTCTGCTAGCACTTTATTTAATTAATTTTCAAATATTTGCAAAAATAAATCTAAACTAAGTCATAACTCTCTGACTAATTAGTTTAGCCTCAAATTTTAATCAATTTGACATTGCTGCCTGGCTGTAAAGGCGGCATTAATAATTAGACAACTGAGAGCGTCGACGACTTGGGAAATAATTAAATTGTATTTAGCCTAAAAGCAACACACAATCTAAACGAGTTGCACTAATAAATCAAATGGAGATAGATAGAAGCCATAATGAGTTTCAGATGCGTTTGTTTCGTGTTTCGAATTAGATAAGAGGGGGTCGGCCGTATTGGAGGTTGAGGCTTATCGCTCTCAGCCTTCCATAAAGCATAATGTCTGATTAAATAAATGATTTCGATTCCGACTGAATTGTGGCGTCAGTGCCATTGCCGTCCATCGCCGACGTCTTGGGTCAATGCTCTCTAATAAACAAAAATAAAGTTCAATTCGACTTGAATTAATATCAATTGAGGAAGGAGAAACTGTATTGGTTTCTCAAACGGGTTCCAGCCGAGAGCCGAGAGAAAGAGCGGGAGAGGCGGCGGCCAGAACTGGATTGCACAATTTTTCAATTAAATGCAGTTTCTGCTTCTGGCAGTTTCCATTTATATAACTTTCCTCTTTTATTTCTGCCTCTGCTCTCGTGTCAAAATATTTACGCTTAATTTTAATAAAATTTACTTTGATGCCTGCTGACATTCTTTTCGCCTTTCCCATATTTGTACAGCATTTTAAACGGGCTTTTTGCGCATATTTTACAATATATTTATTTATTTATTTATTTGCACTTTTTTATGGACAGTGCAGCAGCAGCACCAGCAGCCAACAATAAAAAGAAAATAAGAAATAAATATATGCGTTTTCGGGCTGATTTTTCAAGAGGAGAGACACGGCAGGAAGTTGGGGATTTGTGTGTGTGCTGGAATTTAAATTGAGAGTTGAATTTATGGAGGAGTTCTCATTGTATATTATGTGTATATATGCGAGGGCATGAAGAGGGAAATATAATAAATTATTGGAAAGCTTTCAGTTAAAAATATTGAAGAAATTTCTCCTTATTTGTGGCATAATATAACCACATATCATTTGTAAATTAATAAATTCAGGAAATATGTATACAACTTGTTCCTTATTTATATCTTTAAAATTAATTAAAAATACTTGATTTAATACAAAAACAAGCAAATATAATGTTTATCATGAAATCAAACCAATTTGCACATTTTCCCCAGAAACTTCCCCAGAAACAACACACCTTTTCCTCTTTTTTATATCATTACACCTGTTCTGAAATTTTCCATTCACTTCCTTAGATTTTTTTTTTATGCCTCCCACTGAATTTTTGTTTATATATTTTAAAAGTGTCTGCAGAAAATAAACAAAACACTTTTATTACACTGCGAATTACGCTTGACTAAAAATAAACCAAGCAATTAAAACAAGTTCAAATATAAATATAATTCATAAAAAAGGTGAAGCATCAATCTATTGTTTATATCCCAAAGAATTCTTGAGGAATTTTCTAGGCTCTAGCAAATAGGTATATATTTATATTTATGGGTGTGTGGATGATTTATGTTGTGTATATACGCACCGGCACCAAAATTATTGTTGTTAATTTTAGTGGGCTGACTGATTAATTCGGCCATCGTGGGGCTGCTTCTGTTTAACACGTTGAAATTCTCACAGTTTAGTTTATTTGAATGTTATTTAATTGATTATTTAGTTATCGCACGCATTGTTGTTGTATTGTTGAAACTTCTTTGGTTTTGGTTCGTAAATTTCACTTGGACTCTTGGCTTTTATCTATAAGCACTGGGTATTACTCTCGATGGAGATATATGAACTCCGCACACTTCACGCACTCTCGAATTAAATATATGGTTTTGGTATCAATTCTGCTGTTTTCACTGATTTTGTTATCAGACAACGACGCCGAAGTTGCATGTAAACGAGGTCAAACTGTTATCTGCAGACAAAACAACAATAAATTCAGCGGCCACAGACAACAACAAACAACAAACCAGGCACCGCAGAAAAAGTTTGCCTCGCGCTGCCAAAGAAACGATATTATTTTTATGGGCTTCGGCCTTTTTTCTGGGGTGGATGCTTGTTAGGGGTAGGTTGTGTTGACTTTACAGCAGCAAAATCATAAGCGAGCAAGTAAATATTAGTATTTCCTTATTGTAAAAAAATCATAAATAAACGATAAATAATATATTTTTTCACGAATTGGATTTTTTTCTTTAAGAGAAAGTGGTTTTAAGTTTGTTAAACAGCTCATAGAAATGTTGCAAAACAATAAATATTTATAAACACCACTTAGTGCATTTTTCCACACACTTTTAAAACCTTTTTTTCAGAGAGTTTTCTCATTAATGCAAATTAATATTAAAAGTCACTTTTCACTTGCTTAGAGCTAGTAAAACCCAGCAAATAAAATACTTTTAAGTAGTTGACGAAAAATAATATATTTTGTAGACAAATAAAAATTCACATCACATTCAGATTTTACACTCTTTATTTTTTAAAAGTTTCACAAAGTTCTCTCCTTAGTTTTTCAATTAATTATTAAGACAACACAAAGTAAATAAAATTGGCTGCACAACCTCCTTTTTTTTTTTGTCAAAGTCTCGCAATTTTTTGGGTGTTTTTCGGTTATTTGGAATTTTTGCCGGGACGCACAACCTGCCGCCTTGGGTTTCGCACACGAAATGAGGTCAACGAGATACGGGACAAAGGACGTCGACTGCGGCAGAGCACCGTTTGCGACAGAGACCAGGAGTGAGAGAGAGACTGAGACTGAGACTGTGACGGCGACTGAGAAACGGAGAAACAGAGAATCGCATTCGGAATCGGCAGAGACGTCGGCGTTTTACGTTACGCTAAGCGAAGAAGAAGCGGCGGCAAAAAGTAGCGCAAGGGCGACTACCGGTGGGTGACGTTGGGTGGTGGGTTTTTGCGAGGGGTGGGAAAAATCTCAGAGAAAATCCCAGAGAGAGAGCGAGCGAGCGAGAGAGCCCTTGCCGGCTAAGAGAGTCTCTCTAAGTTTTGTGTTCTCTTGCAAAAAGGGGGTGGAAAAAGCCGCCCAGCTTACACGGCGAATACGCAATTTCGGTTGTTACATGATGGCTCGAGGGTGAGGGCAGGTCGCGACAAATCAAAGGGGGTTGGGGGTGAATCTGCAGCTTAGCTCTGGGTCAAAGGCAAATCTCGTTGAGAGATCACAGAAAAAAAAGGAAGAAAAAACAAGACTCAAGCCTCGAGTATGCCAGTTTGAGAGTCACAGCAATCGAAAGCATTTGCGTCACACACGCTTTTCCGTTGCAAATAAATGCAAATTGCTAAGGGCATCATCTTGGGAGTCAGCTGACTGAATAACTGGAAACCGAAGCCGCCAACTCATGGCATAAATTATTAGAAATTTAACTAGAGTCCAGCATCAGCTTCGGCGATCTCTGCGATTATATTTAATAGGTTCATTTCTGCTCGCTCTCTCTTTGGCCCCTCTTTAATCTTTGGGCATTTTTCATTCAGCTTCTGGTAGACTCGCACAGAAGTTCATTATCACGATTATCTCCCGTTTGCCGCCAAATGTTTACACTTCAAAGTCACGCACCGCCTTGAACTCGGACTGAATTTATGATACATATTTATACAAGTACAGTGGTTAGCTTGGAGAAAAAAAAATATACGAGACCTTTTACAGAGCCCTACATTTATTATTATTATTAATAAACAAAATTTTTAGAAAAATGTCGCAACTGAATTTACTGCATTTTCTTTCTATCTTCTTTGTAATTTTTCGGGTTAACATCTTTGTTCCTTTTAATTATTTCAATGTCTTAATTAATGTTTATATCTTTATTTTAATATTTTAATATATTTTCTTTTGTTAATTTTAACAAAAACTGATTCCTTGGTTGTATTTTGTCTGTATTTTTTTTTTTTGAGATTTTATTCTTTACGTTACTTTATTGTATAAACACGGATTTTGAATTTCCTCAGTAAGGATGGCATCTCAAAAACAAATTTTGTTACTTCCTGTTTTTTATGATAAATAAGAAAGAAGTGCAAGCCTTTCAAAAATGTTGTTTAAATTGTGATGGAATTATAAACAATCTTAAAATAGCCGTGCTCTTCCTAAGGAATCATTTTTTGTTTTGTCCATAAATGTTAAACCAATTAACACTTTTAATTATGGTGATAATTCAACAGCTTTTGTGCTTTCTTCATTAAAAATATTGTTTCCTATTTCCCCAAAATATCACTCATTCAAATCCAAGAACTAATTTTGAGAGATAAAAATATTTCTTTAAATTTACATATATCTCCAGTGACCACTGTATTTAATTTTATTATGAATTGGTCTATAAGACTCGTAATTGCCACAAAAAAATACAAAAAGAAGAGAAAAAGAGCACCCAAAGATAGCAATAATAATAAACAGCAATAACCTTCAGTTTCGGCTTCCTTTTCGCCGCTGAAACGCACTTCAAACCCGTGCAAAGCCTCGCAAATAAACGGAATTCAAATAAAAGCGCGGGTGTGCTGTTTCTTTGGCCAGAGAAGGGGTTATGAAATGGGATCCAAAGGGGGGTTGGCCAGAAGGGGTTCCGAAACTCGGACTTCTAATTGAAACTAGAGGGACCGTTGCTTGGGGTGTACACTTCGGGGAACGGCGGCTGCTCAAATAGCAAACAATTCAAATAAACAAACACAAAACACACACACACACAATACACGATCCAAATAAATAAATAAGCACCACACACACACAGCACAAAAAAAGTGTGTATTAAATATGATTATTATATTTATTATCCACCGTTATTGTTGTTCCTGTTTCTGGTTGTTTGCTATTTAAGCTCTGATTTATGAGGCTGCGACAAAAATTTAGACCGCACAAGTGACGTACACGAGTTATGCCAGTTTTAGAGTCACGTCACTCTAGAGAGCGCGAAAGAGGGCTGTACAGATAGACAGGGCCGCCGCGTCCAACCTGTCCGAATGCAAAAGTGGAACTGTTCGTGGTTCGTTGGTATTTTTAAAGATTTTTCCTGCCTTGCGACGACGCACAGTGGCGCGTTTTTGGAAAACTCGTTGCAAAAGTCGGCTGTCGAGTTTGTTGAATTTAGCAAATCTTTTGATGCCATTCAATTAGGAATTGATCAAGCTATTTAAAATCTAAATTTTATAATTTGCAAACAATTTGTAGTATTTATAATCGCTGCTCAAAGTTTGACAATTTTTCGGTATTTTAATTTTTATTTATTATTAATAAATTTATTTTTTTTAATATAGATTTTTTTTTATTATAGAATGAGTATTAAAAAATATGTTTAAAAATTTTGAGTTTTTCAATTCATTGACTCCTACATAAAATCTATTTTTTTAATAAAAATCAAATGTTTTAGTTTGTCAAATAAAGTACGCCCCGTCTGATAGGCGTAATTTAAAAAATGTAAACCTACAAATCTTTGGAGATTTGCATATTATTTAAAAAAAAAGTGAAGTTGATAACTTTAATAGTTCAAAAGTTATTAATGTTGCAACGCGTTTTGATCAAAGGAGCCACTGTGCGATGTTGCTAAGAAACCTGTTCGATGTTCGAAGTTCGAGCCAGCGTTGAACCGCAACGAAAGTGAGTCTTTTTATTCTGAGAAATGTTTAAGTTGAATGAACATTTTTACCAATATTTTTATTTATAAAAAGGCATAAATTAAAATGTACATTAAATTATTTAATTTTTATTTAATTTGCAAACGCAGCACCCACAACACCGCAGCAGCGCAGCAACAGCAACATTGCAGAGCCAACACAGCACCAGCAACATAACAAGGCAGCAACCCTAGCAACATTGCTGCAAATAGCTTGGCAACTTTGCTGCTGAAACTGCAACGCCAGCAGCGACGCCGTGGTGAGTTTTCCACGTCGATTTCCACTACTATGAAATTTCATTCAAGCAAAAAGGCACAAAAAAAAACAAAGACGAAGCGCAGCCGGCAAAGTTTGAACAGCTGAAGACGAGCTTTGCGTTCCGGTTTAGTTCGCTTCGCTCGGCTTACGTCACAAACAAATACAGAGAGACAAAAAACAGCAGTTAAAAATGCAGAGAAACAAAATTAAAATATTACTCATTAAATATTTAAAATAAATGCACGCGAAAAGAAGAAAGCTGAATCGTTAACGGTGACATTTAATAGTTATTGTAAAGTGCCTTCGGTATTCACAGCTGTTTTTGACATTGCCCGGGGTCCTCATCAGTAACCCACATATTTTAATAGTTCAGATTTTCTGTTAAATGATTTAACAAATATTTATTGTGCCATTTCAAAACTTAACCATATTTCCTTTTATCAAAACTAAACCATTTTACATTCAATAAAATACATCAATATTAAAAAAAAAAAAAATTACCAAAAAAGAGCTTATTCAGCAGCCCAAAACAAAGCCCAAAAAAAAAAACAAAAAGTAAACAAATAAATAAAATAAAAACAAAAGAAAAGAAGAGAAAATTGCTGATGCTGCTTTTAGAGACAAGGAAGTGTTGGCAAAGTTATATATATTTCTTGAAGCAGCAGCAGCAGACCTTTGTTTTTTGTGCAGCAAAAAGCCAAAAAGCATGAATCATCGATACACTGAGAGAGAAAGAGATGGGGAAATACAGGGAGAGAGAGGAAGATACACGAAGAGCGAGAGACAAGTGCAAAGGCATCCAACACATAAAGAGAAGCAACAAA
This sequence comes from Drosophila tani, assembly GCA_008042535.1. NCBI lineage: Eukaryota > Metazoa > Arthropoda > Insecta > Diptera > Drosophilidae > Drosophila > Drosophila tani. The sequence goes on along the minus strand of VNJO01010349.1, from coordinate 54,993 downwards.
AACGGGTATCCAATGAAGGAATGTAGCCACGCAACAACAAACAAATGAGCGGAAATTTCAACCAAAAATATATTTCTCTCTTTGGCTTGCTTTTCACCACTCTCGAACGAAAAGAGAGCTTCAAAGAGAGCCAGAGAGTTAGAGAGCCCCAAGAAAGGGGTCCCGAAGTGAGGGCCATTGGGGCATCGCATATTTTGGTGCTCTATTTTAAATTATTAATGAGCGGCTTGTTCAGTTATTAAAAGCCTGGGAAATATCGAAGCAGAGAAGCAGCAGCCAGCTGCTGAGCGAGAGAGAGTCACTTATATTCTCCCTTTCTCTGAGAAATTCCCCAGCGAGCAAATTTGCAGCGGCCAAAACCCCCGGAACAAAAATTTGATTAGGTTTTAGAGTCCTTCTCCATTTGATTGCAAACCTTTGTTGGCAATAAAAAAGGTAACAACTGTTTAATGTCTTTTTGAAAAAAAAAAGAAAATAAGGAATAAGGAAAAGGAGAAAAATAAAAGGGATTACACCCACTCGTCTTACTTAGGGATAGGTTAAGGTTTATCTGGGTGATTTCTTAAGTGGGTTCATCAATATGGCATTAAGTTTAACTTTTGGAGCAGAACTGAGCAAATTTTTAAGACATTTTTTCCATAAATTCCCAAAGGAATATGCCTTGGAACTTAATTATTTAAATTTAAAAAAGAAAATAAGGAAATAAGGAAAATAAGGAGAAAAGTTCCCTTACTTTTATCTTTGAAATAAACCTAAAACATTTATAAAATTTATTACATAGTTAACTCTTTAGGAAATCTAAGAGATTGCTGTGCATTTATTATTTTTAAACTCTTTCCCCTTAAAAAAAAAAATACGAGCACACATCAAAAGTCAAGTAAACTTGTCAAACCCTCGCAAACATTTTCCACACCCTTTACCCTTTATCCCCCAAAAAAAAAAGAAGAGAAAACCCTTATCAGCAATTGTCCCGCAAAAAATATCAATCATTTCCACCGACCTGACTTTTCGCAGGTCCCATGGACGGACCATTTCAATTACCCGAACCCTGGCTAATTTGCATTTGGATCGCCCTGAGGCCTGAAAACCCGTACCGCAGAAACCGCACCTGCAAAAACTTTTGCGGCTGCCATGCGAGGAAATATATAAATTTTGTAGTCATAGAGAGAGGGAGCAGGGGCTGAACATTGTTTGTGCCCAAAAGTGTTGCATTTGTTTAGGCTGTCGAGACACGCACTCGCCCACCGGAGGACCGGAGGAGGAGTCCTTTTGCTCCTTGTTTTCCTCCTCATGAATACCGCGCTACCTGACTTTTCCCCCGGGTGACCAAAAAGGCAAAGCAACAGTCACAGGCTCAGGCTGAGCAAACAACAGTAGGCTAAAAATTGCGTGTGAAATGGTTTTAACTTTTGCTTTTTATCTCCAGTGCTGCACTGGCACGTGAGGGTCTCTCTGGACTTTGGACTCTGGGCTATGTGGTGTGTGTGTGTGTGTGCGAGTTTGAGGGTGTCCTCAGAAGTTACGCATACGCCGTGTTAACGCTAGCCGATTCACGCTGCCAACTACCAGTTTCTTCTGGTTTTTATTCCTATATGGTATGCTCTGAACTGGAAAGGCGGAAAAGTTTCTGGCACACTGTACGAGCTAAGGGGAAAGTTTTATTTTTTAGTGTCAAAATATTATTAGTAACGAAGGAAATATATTTGAATTAACTGCATAATAAATTTTAAATCTTAAATGCTATATTTGCATAAAATAAAATCATTTAACTTAATTTCCTACTATATTCAGTTTGAGCTTTTCCCTAATAATATTTATTTAATTTTATTTTAAATGAATGTAATTTCTCTCAGTTCACCTGCGTGTTCTCCTCAAGCTTTTCACGCTTTTCCCCCTCACACTTTCCATCTGGCGTAACTCAACAAAAAGTAAATCTTCTTTTCTCCATGTTGTTTTAGTTGACATTTTATTTCTTACTTTGCGTAGGTAAATTTAATGGAAAACGACGTGCCAGTTGCCATATCCCCTCTCTATTTCCGAGAAAAACTTTCGACATTTCGAATGAATTTTATTTGAAATCGAAACGGATTAAGGGCCACAGGAAAAATAAGCTGCTGCTCCTTCTGCCTTCCATAAGCGACGATACCCAGGCCAATCAATAAGGGGGCGTGTGTGTGGGTATTTTTCGGGGGTTTGGGCGAAATGGACTGGCCAACTTAATTGACTTTTGAAGTGACTAACCATCAATCCTGAACCCCCTTTTATCCCAAGTCCACATATGTGTGTGTGAGTCGTGTGTGTGTGTGTGGAGCACATAAAATCATTTAAATAATAAATGTGGCCAAAAGTTTATACGGGGAAAGGGACGAGACGACTAACTGAAGCTTAGCATGTAATCAAAGTTTGGCTAATGAAAACATTTGCAAAATGTTTGCCCCAAATCCACATGGTCTCCTACTTCTTTTATTTTATGGATACACGCAGGGAAAATATTTATTTACATATGCTTGATAATAATTCTTGATATTACTTGGAAATCTTAAGGAATATTTATGCATTTTTTGAGGCGTAGAGAATTACCCGCCGCTCTCTTGGGTATCATCGAGTTGAAGATCCGCTCGAGGACATCGTAGATGTTTACGTTGAAGTACTGCTGGTAATACTCGATGGTGAGGAGGGAGAACTGGGCCTCGACCTTCCAGCGAGGCGGTGGAGCTGATGTAGTTGATCAGATCCTCCTTTTCCACAGGATTTGGTGAATTGACCTCGATCTGGGCCGGGGCTCCACTGCTATAGTCGCGATAATTTTGCAGGTCGCCAGCCGAGAGCGTCTCCGTTTGGATTCAAAGATTTTTATTTATTTTTTAAAATATTTTTTTTAAGTTGTTCGCAATACCGTGCGCCTGATTGATGAACTGGATTATATGAGGTGTCTGGAGGGCGTTTCCGAACTTAACCCTTGTACAAGTATGTTAAGTTCGGAAACGGCCTCCAGATTCCTCATATACTCCACTTCGTCGATCAGGCCCAAAGTATTGCGACCCTGCTTAGAGTTTAAAATTTAGATAAATAATCTTCAGTATACGAAAGCAGTTTGTTTTAATAAAAATAAATGACAACACGACCTTCTGGCCTAAACACACAAATATCAAGGCAAGCTAGGGTTAAACTATTTTAGTTCTAGCAGCAAAGTGATATATTTAATATATACCCCATTCGCAATTTAAGAAATAAATTATAATTCATTGTAAAATAAAAAATTTTAGAAACTCCTTCAAATTCAAGTACATTTTCTCTCCGTGGAGCAGATTTTGTGGGTCCATAAAATCAATAAACTTAAATAACTACAAATAAATGAGAAATTGGGGCACAGCCACCACAAGTAGAGGATGGGATGTGCTCTGGTAAAGCCAAATGCAATTACCTCCCACGTAATCCTCCTCTTTTCCACAGGATTTGGCCAGAGCCAAAGCCAGAGGGAGACCCCGAGCTGAGCTGCAATTTTCCACACGTTTCGCTCGCTCTCTTTTTCCCCTTGAATATACACACATACAAACATATTTGCTAATGAGATGGATTAAGGACCTAAAAGTTGTGGACAAAGTTGACCTCCCCCCCTATAAAACCGCAATAATATTTCATGTTTATGTCAGCCAAATAAATATGCTAAATATTGTTTGCTTGTGTGTTTGTTGTGGTTAAGTTATGGCTTTTCCGGGAGATGAGGAAGGAAATTGACAATTTCCTGTGGAGAGAGAGTTTTGGCGGTGGCAGGGCATTAAATCGGATTTAAATGTGTGTGGGAAATATATATATAAACCAATTAAAGGCAATCCAACTAAAAGGTTGCATGAAAAAATTTTAAATATTTAAATGTGGAATAAAAGGATAGTAATTGAAAATATGCAGCGCTTTGGGGATTAAAAATAATTGGAAAAATCTCATTTTATTTAGAGAAAGTTCTAAGGAAATTTGGTGTAAATATAATAAATAACCCCTTTCAGTGGAAAACTTCACAACCAATAAAGTCTAGACCTCTTCAAGATCATTAAACCGAAGCAACTCAATCGTAAGGATAATTAAAAATCCCCCTTCGACCAAAGCGGCCTTATAATGTCATAACATGCTGGAATACGCCGCATATTCCACACACATTGATTTCCTGCCCCGCTTCAAAGAGCGGCGGTTCCTTCTCCAGTCTAACATTTCCCTCTTGAATAAACCAATCGACCATGAACTGCCCCTGTTCCACCTCCGCCTCCGCCAATTCCCATTCCATATGGTTATACACTCGCATTGCCGCAATCAACAATGAGAGAAGCACTAACTTCCGGTCTCACTTTCATTCAATTCTGCCCTGCACTTTATTGCAATAAAAAAAGAACGCAAAAAGAAAAACAAACGAAAAAAGTCGCATAAAATGCAAAACGTTTTCGATTCTACTAAAAAGGTCTATAAACATTTTGAGTCATCAACTTGGCCTTTTATGCCCAGTAATCGTAGATGGTAGGGGTATGTTCATTTCGATATTATGTAGAAAATATTTTTATTATTCTTAAAATTAAATCTAAGCTTGAATAATTATTATTCTAAATTATATATAAAACGAAGTAAAAGGTAAAAGGTATCGGAGGCATTAAACTTATACAATGCAGTTGATATATTTTTAAGTTTATCGATATAAATATCGAAAAGCCAGTCCTTATCGATAATATCCCATCTCTTGTGAAATAATTTCGATAGTATCCCATCCCTTTTGACAATATATTTAATTCATTGTTTAAGATAACTCTTCGTTAAAGGAAATCACTTTCATTCCGCTGATATCTTTGAGTTTATCGATATAAATATCGAAATGCTAGTCATTATCGATAATATACCATCTCTAGTGAAATAATTTTAAAATTTTAAAAAGTGTTTAATTAATTTAATATAGTTTTAAACTAAATAAAAAAGTACAGTACAAATGCATTTAGTGAAAACAATCAATATTAATATCGACGTGACTATCGACACTTTCCCTTCCCTAATCCCAGGTATCTCATAGTCGGGACCCTTTATTTTTCCATCGCCAAGAGTGAGAACCAATTTACAGCTATGCCCAAAAAGAAAACAAAACAAAAGCGGAACGAAACGGAACAGAATTAAAGCAAACAAACAGCACGCACAAGCATTTAATGGAGGCCAGTATTGGGGGGACTGCGGCGGCGGCGGCAGATGGTGATGATTTTGGAGGGGCCACAGTTGAAAATAGGAACAAGAACCGAACACACACATGTGTGTGCCTGCGAGTGTGTTTGCACATCCCATCGAATGGGAATAAAATGCAAGAACGGAAATCAAAATGTCTCAAGTGCTTTAATTGCCCGCAATCCAACAGATAGTTTTCATTTGCACAAAACTAATTTGAGGGCACAGCTCTCGAGTGGAATTAAATATGTGAATAAAAAAAAAAAACTAGGATGAGGGCGACACTTGATGAATGTCTCAAGTGGTTTTCCGAGAGCTAATTTGCTCTAAATGAAATGCATGGAAAAATTAAATACTTTTTGCTAGTGAAAAGGTAATTAGAGCTACTTTTAACTACAAAACTTAAATTTTCCTCCAGCTAACATATATTTTCTGACACAGAAAACCTAACATAACAAAGGTAAATTTCATATTTCACAAATAATTAATTTTGTATCCTTTACATACATTTCCATGAAATTCATTACCATACAAATTGCTGCAAAATAATTAAACCCAAAATGTTGTTCCTGCTGTCGTTTTTCAGGTGCCAAAATATCTAAAAACAAAATTCTGGCCAAATTTTGAATAATTTAATTATGCAGGCAAACAAAATTTTGCCCAAGCTAATTTGACAAAGTTTAATAGAGGATTTTTTTTAGTTGCCATTTTCTCTCTGGTATGTAATTTAATTGCCTGCAAAAGATCTGCAAACATAATTTTCTCAAACTAATTTGACGGCCAACTTTGTTATTGGGGTTTCTTGTGGACTAGTGTAAAGTTGGGCCAACTCGGTACTCAGTTTAAAATTTGCATAATTAGACAAAAGAGTTTGGCTGGAGTTGAGCAGCAGCCGAGGAGGAGTCCTTCCAAGGAAATGAACTGCCTTTCGGGCCAACTCTGGCATCTCCAAACATTTTCCATTTTCCGTTTTTGCATTTTATTTATTTTTCTATTGGAGTTGCAACTTTTGTAGCTAAAAAATCTTTTTTGTTCATAACTGAGAGCTAGGAATTGCACTTGCTTCTATTTATTTATTTTTTTATTTGGCCCAACAAAAAACTTTGCGAGTTATGCAATTTAGTGGCCTCCTATCTGTCTTCCTTCCGCTTTCCAGTTTTAATTGGAAGCGCATTTAAGCCATTTCTCGGAATATCTCGTGTGTGTCGTTTCGTTTTGATTAATGGAAATTCGAGAACCAAAAACACAAACAAACCAAACAAGCAAGTAATGAATTTTTGGGAAGGGGCTCAAACAGCGGGAGTTCTCGCATAGTTTTGGTTTTATTGAGTTTCAGGTTGATTAAGTCTGGCTGTGATTTAATTAAGTTACTTCAGGTTAATTACAAAGCAAACTCCGGTGATGTCATCAATGCAAAATCATTGAGAATGTCTTGAATTCGGTTTAATTGCAAAAGACATTTCATTTATGGGCAGTTCGTTTGTGGCAAGAACTTAATTAAGCAGCAGCAACTGGACAGAAGATGAAAGGTGTAAATACTTCTACCTTTATCTGCCAGGTAAATGGCGAAGAGAATTTCCTCTGACCCTCCCAATCCAATCAACAATGAAAAAAGGCAGGATATGCAACCAGGCGCTGCAGGAAAATTAAAAACGCTTCCTTGCAAATGCACAAAAGGGTTAAAGCGGGTTAAATGGCTTAAGCGGGGGGCGTGGCCATCGTTAGGGTCAATAAAAGTACGTGAGTAATGCACCAAATGGCGGCAGCCGAGCGCGTAGCAGGTCATAAATTGATTGAGCCAAAAGGGAAAATTGATATAGCAAAGGAAGGTGCAGGAAAAAATATCCAGAGAGAAATATGCAAAAGGAAAAAGGCGCACAGAAACAAATAAATACAGAGAGTGATTTATCAAAGAAATATAAGGTTTTTTGATTGCTAAAAACCCTTTGAGTGTTAATAAGCCTTGTATAGGATTGTAAATAGTAGTTTAATATATTTTTTCAATAGAGAACATTCTTTTTAAAGTTGTTCTTATATTTGTACAAGAAATTATGGTTGTTTTCCGAATTTTAAACGTTTTAATAAGTTATAAATTATTATTATTATCAATAAACAAGCTGATTCTTTAAAATACTGTTTTTTTCAGTGCCCCTACTATCGCATAGATCTCAAAGAAATATTTCTGCAGTGCATCACGACAAAGGAGCCCAAATGCAGATGGAAAAGCGAGAACAAGACAACACCATCAGCTAGCCAACACTTTATGTGTGTGAGCCCACGTGGCGTATGAGTGACGTGAATTTATGTAAGCTGTCGCAGGCAGGAAAATCGGTGGTGCGGGAAGCGGCAAAGCCAGGGGAAAACTGCTTAACTTGCCACGTTCTAATCAGTGAATGCAACTGCAAACATTTTGTTTGCCTGCTGCCCAAAGTTACTGTGGAGGAAAATGGAGAAGGAAGGGGAAAGGGACCAAGAGCGGGTTGGGAGTTGTGGTGGGAAAACCGGTTTCAGTTGCAGTTGTTCACCTTCAGCGTCCTTTAAGCCAGTCAAACGGGAGAGTGATAGTGGGGGCCATGCAACACACAACCCGGCAAACACACACACAAAACGAACCAAAGAGCTGACACCAACCGAGAAAACTGAGAATCCAGAACCGAACACAGGCGGGAACAACAAAAATAAACGCAGGGGGAACCAGCACAACAAGAAGTGTTTGGAATGCACAATTGAAATTGAGATTTATGTGGCCATCAGATGATACCCTGGAAAAAAAAAGGAATAGGGATCAAAGGGGAGAATGAGTGGAAGTGAAAGAGTTCTAAAATTTCTAGTGGGTATCTCACTTGGAGAATAATTAAAAAGTATAAACTTTAAACTTTAAACTTTATTACTGAAATTATTATTAGTATTTCTACATTTGTACACAAATCGCAAATTCAAACAATGTTTGTTTTAAATATCTTATTTAGAAGAAGAAATTGGATTTTTTTTAGAAGTTAAATCTACTTTTCCTTATTTTTGTATACATTTTTTCCAGAGTTACTTCAATAATTTTTCTGTTTTATCATAATTTCAACAAAGGTATATGATATATTGTTTATCAATTTGCCTCCTTGAAACCTCAAATTGGAAACGTATTTAAAACAAACTCAGGCTGTAATACCTTCGAAAAAATGTTGCTACCCTGGAAATCACAAATCAGCAACTGCATTGGCCAAATGCTTGGCATGCTGCTGTTGCTGTTGTTGCTTGGAAAACTCCGAGCTTATAGAGGTGGCAAGTCAGAGGAAAAACCGAGGCAGGGGCTTAGAGCTGGGCAGTGAATGTGTGGCTGTGGGTAAACCAGAACCAGTTGAGTGGCAGACAGGCAACTGGCGAATCTCATTCCGCTTCCAATTCCAAACTCCCAAATCGGTGACACCACAACAATGGCACCTCAGTTGGAGAATAGAGTAAAACGAGTGAAAAAGTAAGAATAAAAAAATAAAAAATAAACCAAGTACTACATACAACGTCGGCAATTACAATTCAATTAATGCGCTTAGTGCAACTCCTCTTCGCCTTCATTCCGGCTGCATTTCTCGCCCCGCCTCTTATGCCCACTTATACCTTTTCGCAGTATAGTAAACACATGATAAGAAGCTATAGGAAGCGGGGAGAATTACTCAAGAAAGGGCTGGCGAAGAACGAGGTCCAAGAACTTGGAAATTTAATCGCTGCCGCACAAAGTTAAACGACCGCGCAAGTTGCTTAAGACGCCGCAGACAGGGAAAAGTGGGCGGCCAGGCGGCAGGCGAAGGCCAGTCGAAGGGGGCGTGGCACTCTGCCTACATCATCATCAACATCATCATCGCCCAACATCGTTGTAATCAGCTCATGTGTGAGCGAGTGCTGTTGCCTGCCACCAAAGAGGCCAGCGAGCGAGTGTTAACCCTTTAAATGTAAATGAAAATACGAGAGGCCTAATGTTTAATTATTTTTAAAAGTTTTAATGTAATATAAAATAATATTATATTATTATAATTTAATTTAAAAGCATTTGCCATACAAAATATATTTTAAAGAAATATTTTTATTAGTTCTGTTAACTGCCGCCAAAGTTTTTATATGCGCCATGGTGTATTCATCCCATACGAAGATTTATGCCCTTTATATTGTTAAAATAAATATAATAAAGCCAGTGTTTTAGTTTTTTAGCTGTGTACTATAAGTACCAACATTTATAAAACAAATTTTAATGACCATTTAAGGCCTAAAAAATATAAAACATTTTAAAACGATAATTCAGAACACGTATTTAAAACAAATTCCATAATTCCTAAGATCAAACCTCTCAAAAACCATATTTTCTCACAAATTCGGAGTTTTCTCAACCTAAATCTTAAAGGTTAAGGAATAACCACTTCCCACCCTGCCTTGCTTCCTTATTCTTCCATTTTTAAACTTATATTTTACATTGCATCCTTAGAGCTGCCTACACTGCTGCTGCTTCTTACCACGCACACACATACACTCGTCATGGGTGTTGTTTTTCAGGTTGTTAAGGGGGGGCCCAGAAAGGCAGAAAAGGGGCTCTTTGTTCCAACAAGAAACGGCAGCGATTGCACAATGAACGGTTTTAAATTGCATTTTATTTAATTAAGCTAAAGGCATAAAAGGAGAAATTGAGACTGGGTGGAAAAGTCGAAGAATATTCTTGGCAAGTTTTCCTTATTTTCTTTAAACAAGCAAGAAAACTTCCCCCCTTAGTAGTAGTTGAAGTCGCACAACTTCTTTTGGCTCTGCAAGAGATTTGTTTTGTGGGATCGTTGAATTTGCTTTTGAATGCGAAAAAAAAGTTTATACGAAAACAATATAAAAGTTAAAAGAACAGGGGAATAATCAACAAAGAAAGAATATTGCCTGAAAGGTATAATTAGGAGGATTTTCAGTGAAAGAAAGTTTTGAGTAAGGTGCAAATTATTTGGTGCAGTTATCTGTGACGAAATAAACATCTCTTATATATTATTAATAATTTTTTTGTTTGTAATTATTCTGGAACTAAATTATTTTCTATATTTTTAATCTTTCCAATTACATTTGAAATTACCAACCAGAGTCTTATAAATCTCAATGCTCTTTTAGTGCAATTGAAATAACTTTTATTTGTCTGGGAATCTCCTTGTTTTTTGTTCTCCTACCCTCTTCAATGTATTATTTGCAAAATTTCTCTAATTAGCAAACAAAGGCATTTGTCCATCATCTCAGTTGGCAAAGGCAAACTTTTGCACAAAATCCTCGTGTTGTATTACACTTTAAGCAAATAGAAAAGAGAGCTTGACAGTCGCTCTTCCTGCCTTTTCCCATTACTTTTTCACCATTTTCCTCTCAAAGGTCGCGTTAGACGAGAGCCTTAGTCCCCGAACTAGCGTTAAAGTTACATAATAAAACTAATAATAATTATCAACGCCATTGTCAGGACATCAACAGAGCCGAGAACCAGAAAAACCAAAACAAACAGAGGACAAGCGAATGGAAACCGTAGGAGAGGAGACTAGAAAGTTGAGTGTAGGTGTAGGGCCTGGGGATGAGGTTTACACAGAGGAAAAATATCTAGAAAACATGTAGATATTCATATTAATAAAATACAAGGTTTTCTGAATGCTTACATTTGGATCATGAACTTTTTATTAACTAAGAAATAGTGTAATGAAATTTTTATAACGTTTTAGGTGTAGAAATTTCTATAATTTTCTCTTAGTGTTTGTGAAAGACCAACAACAACCGACAGCAGTTACACCATTAGCTTGTTGTTGATGTCCTGGCCAAAACTCCCCCCATTCTCTCCATTCTCTAGTCCATTTTGCCCAAGCGCTTGACATTGCTGAGGATGCCGGGGGATTCGCCTCCGATTCTGGGACTCGCTCCGATGGCTTCTCGTCGTCATTGTCTCCTGGCAACAACACCACGAGAATCAGCCACAATGAGCGGCACAAATGGCCGAATGGCAGCCGGGGCCGGGGCCGGGATGGACAATAAAATGTCATAATGAAAGTTTGCTTTTTTGCGACGAATGTCGCTTCAGCCGCCAACGACATTCTGGAGAGTTATAAATGGGGCAGCCTAATGGGTTTGTTGACTGGTCTATATGATGGCGGGTTATGGGTTATGGAATTTTTGTCCTTGACAATGATTTTTGGAAAGGCTTACCCAGTTGAAAATAGAGACATGGAGGTAGTTCCAATATCAAGGGAATGAAACTTACCTGAAACAAAAGAAAGGAAAATAATTATATTAGTTAGGATATATAAAAGGAGATTTCATATTAATTAATTATTATATAAATAAATATCAATTAATAACTAATTTCTTTACCTTAACAATAAACAATTGCCTTTTATTTATATCTCTGTAAAAAAGTCTCTTATCAATACCATTCTTAGCCTCTTTAAATTTCCTTAGCGGTAACCTAAAATTAAATTACTTAACCCTAATTAGTATTGGCATGACAGTGAGTAACTGATACTGAAACGGCAACTGCTACTGCTGCAACTGTGAAATTTTCGCAGTTGATTAATAATGAAAAAGCCGCCCAAAGTTTAGTCATGCAACGCAGAGTGAGACTTGCAGAAGTCTTCTTTCCGCAGCTAAACCTCCAGCCTCAGCTTTTGGCTTCGGTTCATCTTCAGTTTTTTGAGTTTTGCAATCTTCTCGTGTCTTGGGTCTTGGGGTGTTGAGTCTCAAGTCTGAGGCTGCTGGCTTCACATCAATTAGTGGTTTCATGTTGTGCATGACAGGCAAAGTTGCTCTCAAGATTTATATCAAGCATATGTATAACTTCCTCTACGATTCGCAGATGCACTCTCTCTCACTCGCTACACTCGGGGAAAGGTAATGAACAGAAAGTTCCTGAATAATACTTGTAAGAAATATTTTTTAGAAAATATTGTTTATTTTAAATTAATTTTAAATCCTTCATCAGCTTGCTTGTCAGTTAAATCCTGTTGGAAATTCAAGTCTTAAGGCAAGTTTATTTTTATTTATTTATCTTGAAACCTGAAAACAATTTCCTTTCTTATTACCACCATATTACTACCCATATTTCCCATAAATCCTATGAATTCTGTGAGTGTAATAGTTGCATGTCTGCATGTTGCCTTGGCACTCAAGGATTACATTCTGCCTCTGTCTCTGCCTCTGAGACTGTCGTTCATCAACGTCTTCTTCTCCCAAGGAGCCTTCGTCTTCGTCTTCATTTTCATCTGTGAGCGGGTGCCTTGTGCTTTTTTGTGTTGTGTTGTTCTGTCTTTTCGGGACTCCCAGGTGTTGGGCGCTGTCTGCGATTGCACCTGATAGACAAAGTGTCAAATGAGTAATGCAAATTGCAAGCAGCCAAAGGAGCAGCTGCCAAAGTGGAGTCGAAGTTCGAAGGGTTATGGCAGAGCGCAGGGCAGACATTTGCATATGTAGACCAGCGAGACTCCTTTGAGCGGAATTCGGGTTCTGCTCGGAGGAGTGCTCGCTGAGTTGCAGTTTCTGGTTAGTTAGTCAGTCACTTTGGCAGCGTTTTGCAGCCGTCATGCATATGGAAGTAGGTCGTAAATCTCTGGCACTATCTGATTCTATAGTTTCCCGTTTTGCATTTGCCGTCGCTTGCATACTTGATGAATGCGAAATGTGAACATGGGTGTGCATATATTGCCTGACGCCTCTTTGATTAATAACTGCAAATTGCCATAATAGTTCACATGATTTGTTCAGTCTTCTATTTACGTCTGCTGTTTGCTGTGTTGTGAGTCATGAGAAAAGGCGAAATATGACGTTTGTATGGTGTGAAAATTATGGCCAGCTTGTGATGTAAGTGAGGAGATAAATCAAAAGCTTTGATTTTTTGAGTGGTTTGTGAAAATTAACAGCTGTTTAAGGCGACTTAGTGGGATTAAATATTAAATAGGAAGGTGCTTTTAAAAGTTACAAAAACATCAGGGAATTAAAAGCAAGAAAACATTAAAAGTAAGAAAACGAGAAAAATTTCTTAAAGTACATAGAAAGGTTTGAATTGCGTTTTCGTGAGTAAGAAACAGCACATAAAATATCAGTCTACAAATAAAAGCTATTTAACTTTGGAAAATGCTAGACTTAGTCACAGAATTAATTTTTAAACGCATTTGTGGGATGTTTTTATTATATGCATACTTAGTGTATGCCACTAGAGGCCGGTCAGAGAAATTTGCTGAGCTCCACAGCCTTAAAATAATATTTTTATGGCTTTAAATATGTAAGAGTTATGAAAACATATAAAATTATAATAATATAATAATATATATAATACTAATAAAATATAATAATAGCTAGAGCTTATAAATTCACATTAAATAAATCTAAATAATAATCCCCAACTCTCTGACATTTCTTTGCCATTCCTTTCTCACCAAACCATGTTATTATTCTTGAATTTCCTGTGAAAATCCCACTCTTAAAATAACCATTGTTATCTCACGTTCATAAAACAATATATTATTATATTTCTTTGCCCCATTACCTATTTACTTAACCGCTTTTTTCCATGAAATACTTTCTGCTCATCCTCTTTAAGCTGGGTGAAAAAACTGTGTCAGTTCAGTGGCTCAACATTTGGCCCAATCGACCCACAATCCGCAAAACCTTCAACATTTTCAGCTCAACCCCAAACCGCCGACCATCACCGTCATCATCATGCTTATCCTGGCCCCGGTCCGCCTCTCTCGCTCTCTCTCTTGGCAATCATAATTGGTTGGACAATTTGCCTTCGGCAAACATTTACAACATTTTACATGTCGGACGGCTCTTGCCATGACCTCCTCTTCCCTCGATACTTTTTAATTGAATAAAGTGCACTTTGAGCCGGCCAACCCGAAACTGCCCCCGGGGTTACACGCCCATCCAACTTGTGACACTTTCATTGTGAAAATGTCCTGGAAAGGAGTAAGGCGAAATACACAGAGGTTACACCAGGAAAAATTTATAAAATAATTAGGTATTAATTCGGGAAGGTGCTCATAATAGAACTGATTAAAAACTATTATATATAATATTTAATAATTATTTTATAATTAATATACCTACTTGGAAATTAGTTTATTTTTATTGGCTACTTTTTTTCGGTGTAACACAGCTATATAAAGGAAGGACCCAGCAAATGAAGCATGAGAAGTGAGAGAATCGTGCGACAAGCAATTTTTCTGGTCATAAAAGTGCGCCAATAACCCACTGCACTTTGCACAGCCCAACCCTGCCAACCACTCCCCTTCAGGCCTACTTTACTAGCGTAAAAAGTCAAGGGAAAAAAGGGAGAGGGTTTGCGGAGTGTAAGAAGCAGTTGATTGAGCTGTGTGTGTGTGTGGACCACTCTCTCCGTAGTAGAGTGTACCAACCCGTATCCATTCATTTTTGTGTTAATTTATTGCCCTGTGATGGCCAAAATTGGCCAAAAAGACGGCGTACAGGGAGGTTAGTAGAGAGTGGAGGCAAGTGGCAGTAGAAAGAGGAGCAGGAGGCGGACAACCATTGCACGTCGCAAGTGCCAATGCTTAAAACTTTTTGCTACGTGACTCGACAAGTGGCCAAGAAGGAGGCGGAGGAGAGGCGTGATCAGGAGTGAGGTGGAGAGGTCCTGGCCAATACGTGGCTCAAATATGCAAGCACGCACACCAAGGCGCACAAGGCAGTGAGAGAAATTAAGAAAAAGGAATCAAACATTTTATTTAGAAACTAGAAAAGCCATAAAAATAGGTTTATAGCTAATAAAAAATTCACAGGTCACAAAAAATTGAATAAAATATATATTTGTAATTTTATTTTATTGAGTTTAAATATTTGTTTCAGTGCAAAAAACCCTCGGCAGACTGTTGCCATCATCAGCGGAGTTCAGAGCATTTCTTCGTGCTATCTTTTTAGCGTCTGCCTAATTTCTTTCCCGCAGCTTCTCCACCACACACTTCTCACACACACAGATACACACCCGCACACACATGCTCGGCCTGGGAGACACCGACACGCATACATATACATAAAAATCAGGTCATGTTCGCTGCTCAAAGTAATGGAATTTGTAATGCGTTCTCCCACCAAACCGCCCCTTTTTCCGCATTTCCACCCAGCCCAAGTCCGCCGCCCTCCTTTGATTGCCGCGGAATGTCGTTTTGTGTGCTCGTCTTCGTCTTGGTTTTTCCTGGTCGCCCCTCTTTACTCCGATTTCCCTTGATTTTCCGCCGGCTTTTCCCGTACCCCCTTCGTGAGCACCGAAAAAGCAGAAGCTTTTCCCCATTTGCCAGTCTGTTTACCCTGTATGCGGTGTAGCTTCAAGGGTATTATGTATTCGATCAAAGAGAGGAAGAAATTGCGATACTTTAATGTTTAGAAAATATAATGGGAAGAAAACAAATCTGAAACCAATTAAAATAGTGCCGAAAAGTATGCAGCAAAATGTTATTTCTTCTTTAACCTTAAACTTTATGGTCCTCCAAATAATTTATTAATTTTTGTATTAATTTTTATATTCTAAATGATTTTGGAATACCCGGTATTTCATAGTCGTTTCATCTTTCAATTTCTCCCATTTCCCTTGTCGATTTTGCGTGCCCGTCGCTGCAAATTAACTTCTTCTTCTTGCAGGAGGGCAGGAAAATTGAGGCGGGGTAGGGAAAAGTAGGTTTCGGGGGAGTCTAAGGGGACGAGGAGACCCTCTTAAGATACAGGAAAATTCGCCTGTCAATGCTCAAGTGGCAGGGCAAGAGTGGAAACTTCAGTAGCTTCGCTTGTTTGCCATTATTAACAATCTTTGTTGCCATTTTGTGCGAGTCTGCCATGTGTTTCAGTTACCTTGCCACGCCCACGCCCCAGTTTCACGTCCACCTCCCCCTTGCTTCCCGCTTTCTAACAGCAAATGTATTCAATTAGTTAACTAAAGAAAAATTATATCATTAGCTGTGGAGGTTCGAGGGGGAAAAGAGAGCGAAAAAAGAACAGGAGGCCATGCTTGGAAGGTTTATTAAAATTAATAATTGCCATTGGCCTGACATTAAATGTGGAATAGTGATAAGGCGGGGGAAAAAGGTGGAGCAAAGGAGGCGGGCATGTCCTTGGGAAAGGGGGAAATTATTTGTAATAATAATAGAAATTTAATGGACTCAACAATGATGAAAGGGAGTTTTGAAGTAAGCAGCTACGATTGTGAATTGTGAACAATGGGGCAATAATTAAAACTTGATTTGTGCTTTTCAAAAGGATTTAAGTACTAAACAGGAACAGAAGCAGAAGGCCTAAGGCGGCCTTTGACCTCTTGCTTTTATTGAAATAGGAAACTGAATTAGTTTTAGTTAATGGATTTATAATGGAAATGTCATTAATAAGTATTGCAAATGTTAAATATTAATAATCTCATATAGAGGAAACTTTTAGCTAATTATTCCATTATTTATTATTTGTATTAATTGGTTCTTCCCTCACTCAACTGAAATTTCTTCACCTCTATTTTCTTCTCGAACTTAATTTCCATTTCCCTTCAAACTTGCCGAACTCCAAGCTCTTGTCAACTTTGGTCTGACTTTCATCATAATTTAATTAAATTGTGTGTGAATGAAGGACATCGCTCTCCGCCTGCCTTGTGGTGTGTCCTCCACTAAGTTTTAGTCAATCGAGCGACACAAGCCCCGGGTCGGGGCTGGCTCTTCATTATTTGGGTCATATTGGAGGGAAATTTTCGCACAAGAAAAAACTTTTCAATTGGCCTAATGACGACGTCGGGAAACTTCCTGGCACAAGCACTTGACTCGGCAAATTGGCCAACAAAATGAGCCACCATCGACGACTCCGCCCACTTGCTTTGGCAATTGCATTCAACTCTTGGACAAAGTTTCGCCATTTTGGCATTTTGGTAAAGTATAATGTTTTTAAAATACTAAATGCAAGTGGGGGAAGGCAGAAGGCACCAAGGAAATTAGGAAAGCCAAACCAACAAGCAAACAACATTGGAAAAGAGCAAACAACACAAGAACCGCGAAAGCAAACTCGAAATGTTGCATTCCACCAGCAAAACTTTTCTATTTTCTATTTTCACACACTCTCGCATTCGTTGGCCAAAATCCAAGAACTATAACCGAAATATGCAACTTATATGTGCCTTATATCTGCCTCTATATATCCACTGAGGGAAATCCACGGGGGGTGTGAGGATGTGGATCCAACAAAAAGCGTGCAAAGTGCTGGGAAATCCGTGGAAGTAGCTCGGTAGCCCAGAAATAAATGGAAATGCGAGTGCTTGATGATGGAGTTGCATGGCGAATAATATTTTACTAGTGTTAGAAACGAGTTCAACAATAAAGCAAATACATTTGTGGTGCGTTTTGTGTGATTTAAATAAATTCGAATGTTTTAAATATGCATTTCTTTAAGGAGGAATAAATATATAAGAAATTTATAAAAGGTTAAGAGAGATTTAAAGAAGTTGTAAGACTCAGAGCATATTTAGTTTATAATAAAGCCTACTTACTCTCAAAATTTGTTTATAAAAATATTCTCCCTAAATAAATCCTACATAAAATCTCCTCAATTATTTATTTATCGTTCTTAAACATTTTCTTCCACTCTTCCTTGATTTTTAAATCACTTTTCCCCAATCCAAGTTGATCCTTTTCGGGCTTAAATTTCGATTCCTGGCACTCAGCCCAATATGACGCGGTCATTACGAGCGATTTCCACTCAAAATGCAATATGCATGCCCGCCTGCATATAGCCAAAGCCGCATCTAAATCAGTGGAACGACTATACCCATCCCGTGGCCCCCTCTGATCGCACCTTCGGAGGTGCCAGACAAAGTCACACACAGAGAACCGCCGGAGACGCATCTGTTTAGCATATCAATGTGGGGAGGATTTGCATTTAAAGCTGCCACCAACAGATATTAGCACCATTTCGGTGGGGGAGCCACCGAAAAGTGTCTTAGTGTCTTAGGTGTTTGTTATTTATGCGTCTGTTTGCACTAATTCCACAACCTGCACAGGAAGTTTCCCGAGGAGGCAGAGACTCCACACACAGACCATGCCAGACCAGAGGTCAGTGAGCAGGGAAAGAACTTCCCGACGTCCGTGTGACGTTCGTGAAGTGAAGTGACAGTCTGCAGACTTAAACGGGCTTATCAGAAATTCTAATTGAAATAAACAAAAGAAAAACAAAAGCACCGAAAGTGAAATATAAATTGAATTACATATTTTATGCAAACAAAGCGAGGCGACGGCGGCGGACATCCAGACTAGGAAGGCAGGCACCCTTGGCTCTTAACCCCTTTCAGTGTGATTTGCCAAAAACTTTTGCTTAGTGTCAACATGACGCCACATGCGGTGTCCACTGAGGCACTGGGAGAAAAATTTCTACAGAAAATTAAGATTTTGAAAGGAAATATGTATAAAGAATACTGCAATAAGTAGAAAATTGCACTAGAATTTTTATAGTATTAATTTGGGCACAGTTTTAAATGATTTAAAATAACAGAGGATTTTTTGAAGAAATATCGGTGCCATATTATCTCAGTAAATTCCTTCAATAAACTATATTCAAACTACATTTAATTTTAAGAAACATTTTTTTTAAAAGGAAAATCCTTAGTAAAGACTTGGTTAAAAATGCATGAACTTAAATATAAACTCTTCTTTAAAGATTATATTTATTTATCAGTGCTTTCAAGAGTCTAAAAGTCAAAAGGCTACGCTTTGGTATTTCCTTTATGAACCCTCTCTTCTTTAAAGACCCTCTCCACACACCTCGCTGACATGTGTCCTTGTTTATTAAATAGTTTCAGTGCAAATCCTCCTACACTTGCTTTGTGCCTTGTTCGAGATTATTGTGCATGCTGGAACGACAACCCTTCTATCTTGTCCATCAATTAGTGTAGAGAGCAACTATTTTTATGGCTTACAAAGCAGTTTGTAACAAATCCAGGGGACTTTGTTGAGTTGCCACAGCAACGGCAGCAACAGCAGGATTATTTCAAGTTATTTTTTGTTAACTCCAAGCTAGCTAGCTCCCAATGCCGGTGGACAATGTTGCTACTTGGGGATTTCCGCTCACGTAGTTGACATAAATTGAAAGTGCAGAGGTTGAAGTACCTCGAAATGCGCAAAATTATATACGGATTGAGACTTCAAAAAGCTAGCGAGAAATCGAAGAAATGAATCAAAACCTTGGCAGCATTACTAATCAATCGTATATTGAACTTGTCACTCCAAAACCCCCTTCGAAATTCCATCAAAACCTACGCTCTCCTTAGTTATGATAATTAGGCACGAGTTTCTTATCTCTAGAAACACCTTTCACACCAAGGAGAACAAAAAAAAAATACAGATTGCATAAATTAAATTTAAAAATCCGATTTATATCTGCATAATTTCGGAGACAACGTGAGGCGCCTGACAAAAGCAAATAGAACAGAATTAAAAGCGTAATAATCAAATCAAGACGGAATGGAGTGCAAAATCAAATTAAAATCTACTGCATATGGTAATATTTTATCCCAACTAATTCAATTAACGCCACAATGCAAAAAGGGCAAATATATACGAGTATATATGGTAGAAATATTCCTTTTGTTGAGGCTGGGACCCTGGCGAAAAGACGGTCGAGTTGGGTCGGGTCCTTGCCCTCGACTCCTCTCAATCAAAAGGGGCGCAGGACAAAAGGAGCCGGACCAAGGTAAAATTTCAGTATACAAAACACGCGCCACATGTGCGGCTCTAAGGATGTGGCAGGATGGAAGGAAGGCAGGAAGGCAGGATGCCTAGTGACGGTGACGGTGACGGTGACGGTGACTCAAGTGCACTAAGCTGCAAGCGGCAACATCCGTTTCATAAACGCAATAGTTGGAAGCCCGAGACCTCAGTTAACTTACAGTGGATAAATTAGGCCGTGGACAAGATATTATCGAAAACTATACAAAACTAAATATTATGAAATTTTGTATATGTTTTATATAACAATGTAGACTTAAAAATAAAACAAGAAAGAAAAATAAATTGAAATCACCTCGAATGGTGCCTTAAAGTATGTAGGCGAGTTTTTAGGCGCAGTTTTTATTTTTTTATAATATAAATTAACCAAGATTTCTGTGGAAAATGGTTTTAAATATTTTCTCATACCTATACAAATTTATCAAAAACCTCTAACCTCTACGTTTTTAAAATAGCATCAAATATTCACATGTAATACCTCTTAATTTTTTTTTTTAATTTTTAAACACAATTTCCCCATAAACTCTTGGCCACAGTGCAACTTCTTTTCACATCAGGCCAGAGGACCAAACGACCTGCCACACAAAACCTTACCCGGGAGTCTGTGAACTCTCTCTGGCTCTGGCTCAAGTTCCTGTGTGCCTGTGTGACAATTTTCCATGACCTCTTCCTGGCTTCGTACCCTCTCCCTCTCCGATTTAGCCCCACAGCACCTTTTGTGTGCTATTTTCACGCTTTTACGCCGCAATTGTTGTGGCAACGTGGAAGGCGGCGGGAAGG
The DNA here is from genome assembly GCA_008042535.1 of Drosophila tani. Classification (NCBI taxonomy): domain Eukaryota; kingdom Metazoa; phylum Arthropoda; class Insecta; order Diptera; family Drosophilidae; genus Drosophila; species Drosophila tani. The sequence continues at coordinate 34,285 of VNJO01010349.1, read as the reverse complement.
CAAAGGAACTGCATTGAAAGAGTCGTCTCTGCTCGACTTTTGCCTAACCATATGAAAGAAAATTATGACTTTAAAACTAACCTACAATTGCCAAAGCTAAAGCACAGTCGACAGTTTGACAGAGTTCCATTGTGTGGTTTGTGGCAACAGTTTGAGAGCAATCGCTTCTGGGGAGGAAGTCTATTTAGGCCGGCGCCTATTGTGCAGAGGTCACTGAATTTCTATGCTTTGCTTTACTCAAGGTTCATGAACTTTTTGGGATAATAAAACCCCGCAAGCAATCGAAGTATGAAAACTCATTAACAAATTGCAGAAAGTGTTTGCGGCGTCAGGCCAATTTCCCACCTGACCATGACGACGACGGTGGATGAATAGAAGAGACAATCGCAGAACACTCAGACATGCTCCACATTTGTCTCGGGTTAACATGTCACGAAGTCGCCACGTCACGACTATGACAACATTGATGGCCTGGCCTGGCTACGGATGGGCTATGATGGGTGGTTTCTATGGTTGGGACTCGTGGAATGTGCTGCGGTGCAGGGAGCGTGATGGAACACTTAGAAACCATTAATAACTGGGTTATGTAATCGAGACAAGAACGCACAGTGAATGAGCCGCAGGGAAGCGAAGCGCAGGGAGGTCAAGAGAAAGCTGGAGCTGTGGGCGCTGTCAATGAATGAATGTGGAGCATTCAATTGTCAGCCGCCTCTACACTGAAAAGAAGGTTTTAATTAATTATAATAAGGTAAGAGTCAGAGAAATGTTAAGGTTGGAAAAGGGGAAGATATAGTGGTGTAGCTTGAATAATAAATTCACATAGGAAAAACCTAAAAAAAAAACCTCTTAAAGTTAAGTAAGGTACCTTTAAGCACTATGAACTCCTTAATTTAATTATTAAAAAAATACTTGCACTTATCTTAAGGAAGTAAAGGTATATTGATATTTCCTAGCTGAATTTAATCAGTCTTAATTAAATTTTCTTATTTTCTATATCCCTAAAACCCGTCACATTTCCCCTATAATTTCTACAAGTGCATCATTTATATGGCTTCATAGTTAACAATGCTACACCGTCTGACATTTGATTGCCAGAGGGACTTGAGGCAGTCTTCCATACCAATTTCTCCACCCTTCTCCCCAGACTCTATGCCATGTTTATTCCCCCTTTAACCATCCGGACAAGGCAGGCGTTTCCCATAACTACGACAATTTCAATTTTCGATTGCGCCTGCCTGGCGAGAGAGCGAGAGTGTGACAAGTGTCAACAATTATCAAGTATACGCCACCTGATCACGACTGCAAGCGGCGCCATATCAGCATTGCAAGCTCCCCGCATCATGGCACACGTGCGTCAATTGCCACCGAATTAATTGAGCGCACTCATGAGACTGTCAATTAGCAAAATCAAGCAAATTTATGGCCAACAGCACACAGCCAAAGCAAAATGTTACACAAAAAAAATAGAAAACAAATCGAGTAAAAAGCAAAAATATCAATAGAGATATATAGACGATGCCGAACATCAAATCGGACTGCAGAACGCGTGTCCAACTCATAAAAAAGATGCTAACAAAAATTCTCAACGAAGAAATATGATAGAAAATAGCCAAAAGAAAACGGCGAAATTTTTGTGAAGAGCACGAGAATGTCAAAAATTAGCAACGAAAATAAATGAGCCACAAGAGATAGAAAAAGAGACGACGACGACAGTTTTCTATAAAGAAAAGAAAACTTTTTCTCTAAAGTTTATTATTATTATGATTTTTTCTGTGCCTTTTCTGGCCCAACTCTTTACACATTTTGCTTTGTGGTCGAGTAATTTTCAGCCTTATCTCTGGACAACAAAAGAAATGCGAAAAAAGTGAGCCGCGAAAAAAATATATATATTAAAAACTTGTCGCTAATTTTGACAGCAATTTGCCATTTAGCCCGCCTCCTCCTTCCCTGGCCAAGTTCGCTAAAGCATCTTAATGATGGCTAATTAAAAATCTCAACTGCCAGAAAGTTACGAACAATTTTTTTCTTTTTCGTTTATTATCTACTTTTGCCGAGGCTAAAAATAAGGGAAAATATAAAACCAGATAAGTCTGTCATGGCAATTAAACAAAATCATTTTGTGTGTGTTGTATCTTTTGTGTTTGTTTGGAAAACAAAAAGATTGTTTCGGCCGCATTTAAAAATAGCTCGCTGCGATAGCCAAAAATATCTCAAAGTATCTCTGAGATATGTGTGTGGTGCTGCGGCATGCGGATAGACAGACAGGCAGCCAGTCAGTCAGACACACAAGTGCTTTTGTTATTCCAAGAGGGAATGGGAATGGGAACGAGATTGGGAATTGGAATTGGAATGGAAATGGAAATGCTTAAGCAGCAGCTGAAAGCAAAAGTTGCCGATGCCCACGCATTTCTCCTGGCAGGAAAATAGAGGGAGGCAGGAGGTGTTAGGTGGCTGAGGATTTTCTGGGCGGAAAAGGAAGCCGCAAACAAATTACAGCCTCCAAATGACAGCTGTGGAGGAACAATTGCAACGACAAGAGTATTCCCACAGTGGTAACACTCTCTTGTCCAGAGATCTGGGAAATTAAATCGTGTTTGTCAATAAATAAATACCCAGCTATGTAAATACCCTGGGAAAATCTTGGGGAAAAACTTAGTAAATAGGGGGAAAGTAGGACTAAATGAGAGTATCACTTATTGTAGCTGCCATTTTACTTTAAAGGGATGAGAACTTAATTATGGGTAAATTTCCTTTGCTTTTAAGATGTAATAATAGGAAATAATTCTAATAAATAGGGTAGGAATAATAATGTACAAAATGAGAAATAATTTTATATTCAAATAATGATACAAAAAGTATTTTTCCACAGCTTAAAATCCTTATTTTTCGAGCACTCTTTCCTTGCTAAAAATCCCTTACTTAAAGCGAAATTCGTCTAAACAAAAATCAACCCAGACTTTAGGTTCTCTGTTTCAACAAGGACATCTCCCAACTAGCAAAAATAAAAAGAACTAACAAAACAAAGCAAAAACGAGACCCAAAAGTATCAGGAGAGAAAGACCAGGAACACAATAACAAACAGAAAATGGCATAATAGGCTTTGTGGGCGTTTCGTTTCGAAGGCGAAGGGAAAAGCGCAATCAAGCGTTGGCCATAGTTTTGCCTTAAAAGCAAAAACGAAAAATGGAAAACCTACCTACAACAAATTTTCCACTATAATGTCCAGAACTACAACAAAAAGGAAACAACTTTACACAAGGCCTCCAGTAGCACCCCCTCTTCCAACTCAAAAAAAAAGGTAAAAAATCATAAAAATGCTTGGCAGAAGACACGAGTGGATAAAGCGCAATACTCATAAAAATTGTTACGCACATTGAGCCTGAGCCTGAGCTGGGCAGCATGTGTGTGAACCCAAAGGACCCACACCTGCGTGAAGGAGCAACAGCAGCACCGCCTGTTTCGCAAAATTGAAAAAATACAAATTTCCACATTACAGTTTCCCATTTCATTCCAACTTCCTTTCCCTGTCTCTCAATATTTTCTCCTCTTTTATTTTTGCCTCCTGCAAGTGGCAGTAAAATTAAATGAAATTGTAGCCTTGTTGCGAGTAAAAAAAAAAAGGAAATATAAAATATAAATGCTGGCAAAAAAATAAAGGGAAAACTAGATGAGCTGGCAACAGGAGACGACTCAATGTTTCACATTTGCATTTAATTAATGTTCATTAAATATTTACAAATTGCGGTAAATTACCGCAAAATGTTTCGGCTGCATTGGAAAATGGTGTGAAATTTGAGGAGGGAAAAGGGGTATACGGAAAATAGTTATTGTGGCTTGAAAATACACCAAACTCCTCCGCACTTTTACCAGTTCGTCTATCCTTTGGTTATTAGGGTGTGTAACTGTATAGCAGAAATTTAAAATAATTAAAGTAAATAAATAAAAAATTCAATAAAGGTAGAAAGGTGTTAATATAATTATATTTATTATTGTACTTTGATTGACGGATTTTTTGCGATCTTTATTTGTTGAAGGAGCGGTTTTGCCAACTCAAATCCCGAATTGGTGTCACGGAATTCGTACTTGGGAATTACAGGTGCACTCTTTGCAACGTTGCAAATTTTGAAGACCTAAAGAGGGTTTTTTTTTCTCTATAAGCACGAATTTATCAATTCTAGTGTCAGAAAGCTTGCTAAATATAAAATAACGATTTTAAAATTTTTCCAAATATCTCTTTTTTCAAATAATGACGCACCCTGCTTTTCTAATCCAATTGTGTGTGTTTGAATGCCTAAGTGAGTGTGTCGCCCGCTGCATTTCACATTCTGCGGTGGCATTTGCCTCGGACTCGGAGCGTGCGAATTTTCGGTTCCATTTGGTTCGATTTGATGCGTGTTCCGCTGCGGTTAGCACTTGGAACCGTCATACATACATGTCGGACATTGCTCGTCCTGCTAAGGACACCCGGGAAGGGGGGTCAGTGTCCAGTGTCCTGTGTGTGCAGTGACAGTGGTCAGTGTTGTTTGAAATTTCGGTTTTCATTATTGGATTTGCGGTGCCGAAATCTTCAATGAGTGAAAAGTCAACAGCAAAAGGGAATTAAATAAAAGTCATGAATATATGCAAAGGAGTTTCGGAAAAAAAGAGAGTTAGGATATTAATGAACATTTTCATTTGCTAAAAACTATCTGAAAATGTACTACTTTAAATCTTCTAATTATATTATGAATGAATTATATATGAATACTTCTGTTAAATAAATTCCATTTTATTTTCATAAGCCAACCCACCGTTCATTAGCATTCGGAGGACTCCTTTGATATGTCTGAAATATGTCTTAAATACCTGTTTAATTAGTTTTCAGAAGAGACTATCGGCATGCAACTGACAATTGAACATTGGCTGCAGCCTCTTCCGAGGTGGAATAAATCAATCAGTGTCCCGGACAGGTACTCGAATAGATTAAATTTCCCAATTATTTGGGGGCCGAGACGACAAAGGCCGTACACCGTGGTAATTGCCATGAGCGAGCAGATTTTCCAGCCCATTTGGTTGTTGTGCGTCAGTGGCGGCGGAACTTAATTTGCAAAATATGCAAAACTTAATAATAAATACAGAATATCTCGCAATCGATTCGCCATGGAAATGGTTATTAAAATGCAAAAAGGAAACACAAACAAAACCGAAATTGCGAACTTCCCATTTCTGGCATAACGATTTTCCTTCTTTTTTTTCTGTTTTTTCCTCTTTCAATGTTTGTTTTTTGTTTTTTTTTTTTTTTGGGTGCTGTGTTCGATGACAGGCAAAACGAGGCGAGCGACAATTAAAAGCGAAATAAAAACACCAAAAAAATAAGGCACAGAAATTGTTAGGCGATGATGTCCGAGATGATTCCGCACGATACGTCACAGAACATTCGGCGTTATTCGAGTGGAAACTATAGGGGACTCCGCCTAATGATGAAGGGATTCTCGAAAGGGGAAAATTTATTTTGTGGGGATCTTAAAAAGAGTCCATAGGTGTGGCATGACTCATGCTCACGAAGATAGTCGTGATCCAGAACCCGATATTGGGAAGGCATCTACATTTTAAGTGCGGTTTGTGGTCACTCCGAAGGAATGTGGGTCCAGACAGTTTATAAATCAATCTTTTAGAACCTTACACCTTTTAAAGTATTAAAAACATGTTCCGGGTATCAAATGTATTTTTAAGTAAAGAAATCCATCACCAAGTTAAAGATTGATTTATTTATTTAGGTATAAAAAAGCTTTGGGTTTATCGTTCAAGCTTCCAACCAAAAAGCAATTACATCTGGTCACGTTTCCATCACTAATCCAAAGGACTCAAGCAACAAACCGACTGAAAACAAATTTTATGCGACCACGCGCCATTTGATTTCCCTCAAAAAACAGCGAGAATGCTGGGAAAAGCAGGGAAAGAGTAAAGGAAAGTGGAAATTCAAATGGAAATACTTGAGGCATCGTTGCATCGACGTCCAGTTCAGCTTTTATCAAAAAGATGCTCCCGTAAGATTTCCCTCTAATGAACTTCGCGTCTTTCAGCTCCACCTTCTTTACTTATTATTTCTTTTTTGGTTTTTTTGGTTTCTTTGAGCAATAAAAATCGTAATGAAGCAGTGAACATAAAACAGAACGCCCGAATGAAGGCAGACATTGGCTGAGTCAGAGCAGGAATACACCTCTATAGAGTTTAATTTTATGCGCGTAATTAGCAACAATTAGGGCGGGTGGAGGGCGTTGGGATATTCAATATTCGGCAAACAGAGCTTAACATGGGCCTCAGGCCATTCATTAAAGTCTGACAGCGAATCACACTTTGCTTCAAGTTTTTTCTCCACTTTTTTCTTGATTTTTTCCTGTTTTATTTTGTACTTTTTATTCACACGCCTCGAATGGCACTGGCGAAATGCAAATTACGCTAAGCAAATTAGCGCGGAAGCGCCAAAGTGCAAGACAAGAAGCAAAAAGGGAGGGAAATCCAAGTGGAGTGCAAGACAAATTAGCTGGGAATGAAGGAGTTGCTACACACAATAATGCGCCATGCAAAATGATCTGTAAACAAGTGCAAATAAGGAAACTAAATACCCCAAAAGTGTAGATATTTATGGGAATTATTTCGGATGAGTCACTTAAAATTTAAGGGAGGTATTAATTAAGTTTCCAGTTGGTCATTTCAGGTATTTTATGGGTGCTAACTTGAAGGGGAGTAGCTCTAAATATGTTTATTGAAGCAAGAATATATTTTAAATTTAATTAAAGTGATGGCTCTTCACACAGAATGTGAAATAAAATCCAAATAAATTCACTTACTGAAGTACCACTTTATCTATTTATTTATTTTACAAAAAGTGCACTTCAGATCAGAGATTTCCATAGCAATTTGTTCAAAAAACACAGCACAATAATCCCGGCATAAAACGGCAACTATGCACTTCTTCAAACATTCCAATTGCAAAGTGCTCTTGAGCCTGAGCTAACTTCTTGACACCACCTTCAAGTCACCACAATTAAATGTGAAATATAACCCGGGAGGCAGGCAGCCAGGCTGTGCAGTTGCAGCCTCTGAAGACCCAGTTAAGTTGTTAGAATGCACAATAAACTCATTCATAAGTCTGGCGAAAAGTCTCACAGCAATTTAGCCAAAGACTTCACACCGCGACGGACTCGCCCACAAATCAAATTGCAATCCCCGAGAGCCGGGGCGAGTTAGGTTTTCAGCTGAGATGGGGTTAAGTTGATGCAGAGGAAAAAAATGCTGAGAACTAGAAGATTTTAATGGAAAAGTGTTGTGTGAAATTAAAAGAAATTGGTGAAAATATATATCTAGAAAGATATAGCTCGTATAGAAGGAAAGTATATTAACTTAATTTATTTCAAACGAGAAAGAAAGCTAACTTCGGTAAACCGAAGTTGGTATACCCTTGCAGTCTGTAATTGGATCATTGAAAATCGAACCATTTTAGTAATGTTGAAAAAACATCGAATTTTGTAAATTTTACATTTTACATGTAGAATTTTACATTTTCATATAAATGGACCGATCGATTCTATGGCAGCTATATGATATAGTGGACCGATCTTAATGAAATTAAAACCGTAATTCTAGAACCTTAAAAAACTGCTATGTCTTAAAATTTATAGAAATTCGTTGAAAAACAGAGAAGTAAATTTTTTTTTTACATTAATTTCGCCATCATTCCTATGGCAGCTATAGGATATAGTAGTCCGATTTCGGTCGTTCCGACATATATACTGCGTGCTAAAGAAATAAGACTATGCTGAAAATTTCAGCTCGATAGCTCAAAAACTGAGAGACTAGTTCGCGTAGAAACCGACAGACGGACAGACGGACAGACGGACAGACGGACAGACAGACGGACATGGCTAGATCGACTCGGCTGGTGATGCTGATCAAGAATATATATACTTTATGGGGTCGGAGATGCCTCCTTCACTGCGTTGCAAACATCTGGTCAAAATTATAATACCCTCTGCAAGGGTATAAAAAGGAATTAGGGGAAAACAAAATGTAAACCACAATTTAAACAATTCTAAGAAATATATTTATGAATCCTAGTCATTTCTATCAGTTTTTATCATGATTTCTGTGCTATAAAATTATTAAAAAGCTCCAGAAATATGACATAAATTAATATAGCCCCGAATTAATTTTTCCCAAAAAACTACAAGCTCTTAAGAATTTATTTTCCATAGTACCAGGTGATTTTCTGTATTTGTTTTTTGAGTGCCTGCAAGGGAAACAGGAAACGCGATGAGCAGACCGACACCTGGCCTCTTCGCTCATGACAAACTGCCACTCTAGGCGTGGCTGGGAAAAGTGCTGGAAAAGCAGGGCGTCGCATGTTGGTGGGCAATTGAAAAATGACGCCCGTCCAGCCGGTAGCCGGTGGAAGTGCATTCAGCAAATGAAGCCGCGTCCAGAAGCACGTGAAGGGAGCACATCGGCGGCAGCTGTGGGAATTCAGTTTGAATGTGACCGATATGTCAATAGGCAGACCTGCCCCGCTCTGTTTGAGTTTGTTTTTTGCAGCCACTATGTTTTATTAGCGATCCACTAATTGCAAAAATTTGTTTCGTATTTATCCAACGACAAATAAAAAGGCCAACATGTGTGTTTGTGTTTGCTGCCTTATGATCATTAAATATTTGAAAAAAGTTATCAGCGGCGTCGATTCGGGTTCCCAAATGAAATGGAATAAGAATTATAAAGCATTTCGTGTGTTGACTCTCTGGTGCCGGGCACTAATTGAAAATGGCAACTGAGCTGGAAAAATAAAAAGGGGAAAAAAGTATATCCACACATTTTTCCACGCTGTTTGTATATTTTTTGTATTATTATTTGCCATGGGTAAAGTTGCAGTTGCCGCGATAAGCAGCGAAATCACAACTGATAAAAGGAATAAGAGAATAAACAACTAAATGCAATGTCAATACTAATAAGATACGAGAGGAGACTGAACTGATAAACATTTGTGACAATTAAATGGAATTAATTCCGGTTAAAGGGAGAAAAATTTACATGGATTATGTGGGAATCGATTTAGTACTTATAAATATATGGAAAGCTGATAGATAAAATATTTATCAATATGTAAATGAAATAGAATTGTGAGAAAGTAGTTTCCAATAAAGAAACATGACTCTTTGTTGAGCTTTCTTGTTCTAAGATTTACTAAATTACATTATCTTCCCCTGTCAACTTCCTATATGTATTTTTTGATTTGTGTAGAAAATGCAAAGTCCAAATGTACTTTCTATTGTATATCACTCATATGATTCATTTTAACCGCTGTGTCAGTCTGCTTATCAAACATTCCTAGTTTTTTTCTTTTTTTTCGATAAGGAAACACAGAAAATTACTTCTAAATGGGAATGTTGGAATAAAAAAAGAGCTGCCAGGTAAATTGGCATTTCAGCAATGTTATCTCTCCAAAAAAAAACAGAACAGAGAAAAAAACAATAAACAATGAACTAAACTGCTGCCAAGTTTTATCGACGAAAACCGTTAACTGGCGACCGTTAGCTCTGATTTAATTAGAAGATTTTGATTTGTTTTTTTAGCTTTACTACAGTTTATTAAACTATCAAGACCTCTTGCAAATATATGTGCGAATATATATACAGAAACAACACACGATTTTAGCATCTAACTGTGACCATGGCGGGGACTTTTATATAGTTGTAGTTGTTGTGTATAGCTGTGTGTTGGACTTTTTCGTGTGTTTCTTTGGCTGGCTTTTAAAGCAGGTTTTTCCATTTGGCCTTTGGCATAAGCCACACACTGAAACTGAACTCGGCGGAGAGCAGAGCAAAAGCCGCACAAGTCACTGGATTTCTGTGTGTATGTTTGGCCCATACAAATATGAATAAAAGGTACAGTGGATGCTAGAGAAAAGGATTAGAATTATAATTAGAATTTTCTTAAAAAAGAATAAAGTATTTAGTATTTAAATATTCGAAATATGGTAAAATTAAACATTACTTTCATTTTATCACTAACTAAAAGATTGAAGAAGATTATTTGCTGGAACCACTTAGGAATTATAGAGTCCTAGTGACCAAGAAAAAGGGTTTTAATGGAAAAGGCTTAATATTTTTTTCATAATTACATTTATATAAATAATAATAACCATTTAATTATGATATAACCCTAAAATTACTCTAATAAATATTTATAGAGTACTTCCTAGTTTTCCCCTTAATTCTTCATTTAGAGTGCCCACTGTAAAAGGTAAAGTGAACCAGCAGGCAAAGAGAAATATGCATGGCGTCGTTTTTCCTTTTTTTTTTGTGATTATTCCTCTCTTTTTTGTGGCTGCTGCGTGTAAAATCAATAAATTCGAGCGGGTTCAGAGGTGACGACAACGTCGAAATGCTTATGACCTTCAGGCCTCTAGCTGACCTTCCCAGCTGCCCTCCCTGCACTTCCCCCATTTTTTATTCATGCTACCATTATCCGCCTTGGCAATTAAATGTATATGTAATTTTTTACACTTTTTTATTTTGCGGGCCGGCACTTCTTAATTATTGTTGTTAAGCTGGTTATGGTTTGTTGCTTTTGTTGCCGCTTTTATGCTTGGTTTTTGTTGCTTTTTATTCGCCCGCGGCATTCATTAATTTCTTGCCTTATTTGTTGCCCTCGCCGCTTCGCTCTTTTGGTTATTGATATTAATAAAAAACTTTTCTTTCACCAAAATAAGCCAGAAACAGAAATCCATCCGCCAGCAGTCGTCGTTGCTCAACAAGTTACGTCAGAGGGCCAAGAAAGAAGGAGAGGCACAATTTGTGGAAGAAAGAGTAGAAAGAGAAGGGGCATGCGGCGTTGGTGGAGATTTCAGAACACAAAACAAAAGATTAAGCCTTGATGGATTAGGATTACGGCTCTTGTGTGTTTCCAAGACAAACAAATGTGAAAGACTTTGTAAAACTAAAGTTAAACAAGGAAATTATGAAATTTTAGTTTGGGAAAATTGCCAGAGGAGCTCTCTAAATATTAATTATAAGTTTATTTGGAGATTAAATGATAAGACTAGGCTAAGTCGTCTTAAATTGCATTTAATTGTTTATATGCGGGGAAAAGAACATTTTTCTCTTATAGGAAAAATAAATAAAGCAAATGTTGACCAGGAAATGTTGTCGTTTCTTTAATTCTTGATTATTTAAGGTATATTTATGTAAGCTACTGTCTTTAGTTATAACGATTGAAATGTTAATTTCTGTAATTTTTATTAAAAGTTGTGCTCATTTGGGTTGGACAATTCACTGAAGTTTCTTGGCTTGCATTTAAGTTTGAGTTGGCCATGAAGCTGACCTCTCAAACTGTTCATTTTGCCTTGAACTTTAACCGAGTTGTCTTTGCATATGCACTTTATATATGTAAATATTTTTCCCACTGTTTGTAGGTCACTTTTTAAGGCATTTTATGACTATTTTTTTGGACAGCTTAACTGCCATCTTTTTAACCATTGCGAAGCAGTTAAGTAATCGTACGATTAAAGCTCCTCTAGCTGCCACAAAGAGTTGATAAATATATTTTACAAAAGAAATCGTGTTATTCAAAAAATTTGTTTTAAACTCTCTCTCTCTGTTGATTTATGTAATTTAGTAAATAACTTTAAATTGGTTTAAAAGTAAGCGTGTTCAGGTTCATTAAGGAAAATAGGGAATTATATATTTCGGAAAGAAATATAAACCTTCTTTAATTTAAACCTATCCAATCAAAAAACTATTAAAAATATCTTGAGGTGTGTAGATTTCTTGAAGAATTTAGTTCCATTAAAGTCTTGTTTTATAAATTGTTGTTGAATAAGGAAACGGAAAGAGAAGATAAAAAATTGTGGAAATAGCTAAATAATAAAATCATTTATATATTCTTTTAATTGGAATATTGAAAGATTTCTTTTTGGTAAAATGATTCCAAATTGTTGTATATTTGTTTAATATTTAATATATTAATTTTAGATAATATTTAATAAACTAATTGATCTTCTCATCTTACAATTTTTCTATAAATAACGTATAACATTTTTTTAAGACAAATATTATGGTAAACAATTATTTTTTTAGATCTTTTTCAGCACTCGCTTCCCATTGAACTTTAACCCACTAAATCTTTGAATGATTCTACCTTTTTGTGTGTCACCTTTTAGTGTTTTTTTCCCTCTATACTTATTTAATGGGTTTTTTTTGGACAAACTTACCATCTTTAGCATTTGTTGCTGCTCCCTGCTGTTGCTGCTGCGTTGTTGTTGTTGTTGTGGTGGCCATTGCTTTTGTTTTTATTTTCGATTTTCGCGGTGTTGCTGTTGGCGTTGTGCAGACAGAAGCCGCTGCTGACGCCGACGTCGCTGCCTTGTAGAACGAGGCTATTGTTGTTGTGGACGCTGCAGACCCAACAACGCTGGCCGTCGTTGTTGCTGTTGTTGTTGTTTTGTCCACGACGTCAGCAGCTGACAAACTGCGCGAGCAGTGCATTAGTCACCTGTGTGTGTGTCTCTGGATCTTTCAGGTGCAAGAAGGGGGGCGGATGTTCGGGGGAAGCTAAGTGGGCGGTATATCAGCTGATAAAAATAGGGAAAAACGGCAAAAAAATTTAATCAGCAGCTGTTGTCGTTGGGCTGGCAACGGGGGCAAGGGGCCGGGGTGTGGGGGTTGCTAGGTAAGCAATTGGGTAACCAGGAAATAATGCACAAAATCAAACAAAGACAAAACACAAGAGAAATTAGGAGAAAAACACGCTGCTGCTGATATTTTGATTAAATTATTCTATTACATGGCGCCGAAGGAAATGTAGTTTAGTTAATTATTTCTGCTTAATTATTTCCTAATAGCATTTTCTTTTCGTACTATATTTTCTGTGCTATTTTCCGAGGGGATTTTATTAAAAATAACTAGAGATTAAGGGAATTATTTAAATAATATGAGGTTCACTTTAATAAATTATTTCCGCGACTTTTGGTGTAAGAATTTATTTAAAAATAGATTTAAATTACATCTTGTTTGTTTGGCCTTTTTTCACTCTTTTAATATTTCCATTACATTTTTCCCATTTATTTATAAATTAAATTTTTGCATACATTTTTTTGTTGTTATTTTTTGGGCACTTTCATTTCTTGCTCTTTTTCTTTAGTTGTTTTTATTATTTTCGTTTATTTTTTGTTGCTCTGCTCACATGTGCGTCGCTGTTTGCTGGTGTGTGTGCGCGCTCGCGGGTGTGTGTTTGCTTATGTTCGCTGGTGTTTGTGTGTTGCACCGAGTGTTTGTTGTTGTTGCAAGTGACGCGAACCGCGTGCTCTCTCGCCCCCGCACCTGCCGTTTTACCGTTTCCACAGTTTACTGGCTTCGCGGCACGCCTCTAGCACGCACTGCACATTTTTTCGTTGATTTTACGCGTTCAATTCTTGTGTAATTTTGTTACTTTGGCTTATTTACGGCTACAGTTGTGCCGAGGGATGGGGGCGTAGAGCAGTGTTACCAGATACAAATTTTGCTGTCAGCCGGACAAATCGAAAAAATCCCTCAAAAATATGATCAAAAAATATACCACAAAAATGTACTAAAATATACTACTTCTCATGTTACAAAATACCCCTAAAAAATACCATACAAAATACCAGTTAATACGCGGGAATATTTAAATTTGAGCGAGCAAGCGATGCCAATTTAGCTGTGAAACTATCGATAGTACCGGTGGCGGCGCTCTGGTTTATATGGGATTTGGAGAAAATTCATGTCGATTTTTAATTTTACATGCGGATTTTACATTTTACTTGTAGAATTTACATTGTATATAAATTAGCCGATAGTTTATTCGCATCTTTTCTTAAGTCAAAACTTATATTAAAAACATGCAGTACCGTCCTCCAATAGACACGCTAATATTTCCTGGTAAATTTACAACTTAAAAAAATGCATAAAAAATTGTCATAAAATCTCAGCTGAAAATAGATTGAAAACAAGGAAGCGATAATTTTATTTTATTTTTATTTAGCGATAATCTAAGTTTTTTTTAAATAGACTTATGGTCTTCTTCATTGCGGGGCTCCACTTTTAATGGCTGATGCCAAATCAACAGGTTCAGATCTATCAGAATCAATGGCTTTTATTCGCGGGTTCGAAAAAAGTTCGATTTTTGTCGAGCTGTGTAATTGTTTAATAAATACTTTTGTTACTTTAAATATTAATTTATTTTAATCAATTCTTAATTTTAATATGGCAGTAAAAGCTGATCTGAAACTATGCAGTCCTTAAATATATTATATATATCCCAAGATAACCTTGGACTTAGCATTTCTCACACTTGTCCCGCCTCTTACGACAATTGTGTCAAATTCAGCAACACAAAATACATTTCTTTACCAAATTTCGCCCAAAAAACCGCTGACCTTGACTACAAAAAATATGACACAAATATTACAAGCAATAAAAAAATGCCAAGAAAAACAATGGGATAAAGTGAGGTAATTTCTCGGATGACGAAGATCACCTGATTGACAGCTCCCACTACTGGGTTTTTTTGTTGTCACCCACTTTGCATATGTGCTCGTTGTTTTTTGGTATTCCGCACGATTGTTGAGTGAAAGTTGCCACCGTTTAGAGTAATGATATTTGACTGCCACGCCCATTGATCGCATTGTCGTCGTCGTCGCCCCCACCTGTCGATGGATGTGAGCGAGGTGTTAATTCGACAGCCAATTGTGTGTGCGATAACATCAAATGGGGAGAGAAAAAAGTGTCATTACATAATGATGGTCTCCACAGGCTGAAACCGAAACTCGAGCAAATATTTTTGGGGCCAAGAAATCAGCAAAAAAAAAGAGAAAAAATAAAGACAATTAAGAAACTCCCAGAAAAGCCATAAAAATTGCCAGAACCCAAATGAGGTTTTTAAAGGGGGAGCTTGGGAAAACGTGTTTGTACCAAAATCAATTTGGCGCTGCAGAAATAAAAAAAAACACAATCTGGCGGGGGTCATAAAAAAACAACATATAAGACAGTGAGGCACAGCAGCCGCTCAGCAGAGATCGCTTTAGAGAGATCGATCCACGGAGTCAAGTCAATGTCCTTAGCAGGCGGCCACTTCGATCTTTGATTTTAGCTTTAAATGCTCTTTGTAAGGAAAGGGTGATGCTGAAATGTCGAAGAACTTGGTACAAAAATTAGAATAAATAAAAAGGAAGAAATGTTATCATTTATATTATTTTTTACACTTTTTCTAAACTATACAACTTTTATTTTTACTTATTTTGTAGGTCTTTGAATGAGGCTCTTTTTATCTTAGCGGAAATATGTATTACACCCACCATTTATTTATCATTTTTTTGTAAAGACAGAAAGAAGTTTTAGTTTAATACGACTTTAAAGCAAGATTCAAGAATGAATTTCTATTAAATCTTTAAATAAATAAATAATAAAAATAGTATTGATATTAATACAAATTAATAATATTCTATAACACTAGTTTACCCACAAAATCCTCAAAGAAACTTAATTCAATTTAGGCAGGTAGATATTTAATTAAAAGTTACTATTTATATTAAATTTGTAAAACTTTTATTAGCATTTAAAACCAGGGAATGTAATCATTATGAGTTTCAAAATAAAAATCATAATTAATTTAAAGATCTTTTAATATGAGACCTTTTTTTGTAGGGAAAATATTTATTAGTCTTATTTAGGAATCATATCTATATTTTAAAGACAAAAATATTGTTTCAATAAGATTTAATTTAATTAATTTACCTATTTCGTAATTATTTAAATTCTTAATCGAAAATTTTTTAATTATTTTGAACAAATCTAATTATGTACATATTTAAAAAATAGTTAGAGAAGCTTTTGAGCAATGGAGTTACATAAAAACTGTATTATCTTAGACTTTTCTTCAATAATGAAGTATTTCTCAATTCATTAAGGTATTGATAAATTCCTAAAAAAAAGTTTGTGTAGCGATTTCCGGTAGTAAATATTCCGGTAGATATTAATACATTTTCAAGGGAATTTCATAATCATTACTTTCCAATATACACTTCCCTTATCGATTTATTTTTATTAGTTGTACATCGGTTTAAGCCCTTTTCTGCTGGCTTGGCCTGTTTGCAGAGAGTGCTGCTTCTTGGCCCTTTTGGACAAGAACTCGTTCTGTCTGCCCCTCCAAGATCGTGGTCAGAAATCGATTGAATCGAGTCTGCCATAAATCTACAGGAGATAACTTTTCCTTCTATCCACCGAGGCGAGGCGTTTTCTCCCGGCCAGACATTTGACCCATTTAACTACATTTAAATCTTCGGCATTTGCATAGAATACACATTTGTATTTTTTAAGTTTTGTTCGCTGCCCTCGTGGGCGGCGTTTTGTGCATTTCTAATGAATTATTAACCCAGAATGGGTGAAAACGCATCCCAGAGATGCATCTCTGCATCTGCAGCGACTGCAGAGACTGTCGTGGTCCAAAGCTAATTGACTCTAAAAATAGCCGGAGCAGGTTTTTCAGTCTTGGGGGAACGGGTTTCCACCAAAGTAAAACCAAAGCTCCGCAGATCGGTGGATCCCAAAGAACCAAAGATACGAAGAAGATCCCAGCCAGCAGAACGCGTCGCGTCGGCGCAAATGGGTTTCTTCGCCATGTACTTCTTGTAGGAGCGTTTAACCAAACAAGAAAACAAGAAAAATCTGCTGATCAAATGTCGCAGGCATCGGCGGAGTCAACAAGGAATGAGAGTGAAAAAAAAGTCCAAGAAGGAAATAGGGGCTAGAGGGAGTTGCTGATCGAAGAACAGACTCCAAGGCCTAGACTAATCGACGCACAGTTGGACAATGTAAGGCACTCAGGGCTTTAGGACCAATATTTACCAAAGGTTTTAAGGCAGACACTTACTGGTTATATTTTAAATATTTTTTACTTGTTAAGAAATTAATATTTTTCGAAGGATTTTAGTAAATTTCTGTGTTTTTTTAATTAATTATTTACCAAAAATTATGTCATTACTTAAAATTATCATTAATTAATTTTTCTTACTGTGAAAATTCAATAATAAAATAATATTTCTATAGATATATTTAACAGATTTTTTTTTTCCTTAAGGAAAAATAAATATTTGTCCATAGATTTTAGTAAATTTTTGTATTTTTGATTTTGTTCATTTAGATATTTATTTTCTAGCTAAATTTGGCTATTAAATTTAATAATAATATAATATTTCGGTTAACATATTTTACAGATTTTTTCTTAATATTTGTAAATCGTTCTATTTTGAATTTAAATATTTATTTCGAGGTAAATTTTATGTATGTAGTTATTTTAATACATACTTTCCATATATTTATTTTTTTAAGTTATGTTGTTTCTGAGGATTACCTTAATACACTTGATTTTCCTCACTTCCTTATGTTAAATCTCTGATATTTCTATTAAGAAATATACCTTTATGTCTTTATGTTATTTTATTTTTATAGATAATCTCTGTCAGTTTTTCCAGCTAAATTAATAAAATAAAAACCCCAGAGATTAACTCGTATTTAAGTAAACAAAATACTCAAGGTAACCAGAAAATCCTTTCTTAAAATACATATATTTTCTGTGGAAAACGTTCTTCATCTGCCAGAGTTCCAGAGTTAAGATCTTGGTAAAACCTTCTGTAAACTTCCTTCTTGATCCCCTTTCTACTATACCTGCAATCATCCTTGAGCAAACCAAATATTGATTGCCGTAAAGTCTTTAAAACAAACATGATTGATGAAGGATGGGTCCCTCACTCACTCCACCAGGCCAGTGGACTTGGCCAATTATATGTGCTTCTTCGGGGATATGCAAAGAGAGAATAAAAACCCTTTTCGATGCCTGCCTCAGACCAGTACCAGTATCAGTTCAATGACATTAACCATCGAGAATTGGCCAGCCAGAGGCTGGAGTTGGCTTTGATATTGCTGATATTTTCTGTACCAACTCCTCCTACCAACTGCAGGCCTTCTCCCCATCTCTTTCCGGCCCTGTTTGTCTTCGGCGGCGCTCTCTGCCAGCGTCGGCTTCGGCCACCGGCGGTTTGTATAAAATGCGTTGGGCCTAAACAAATTTCAAACAGTTGCGGCCGTGAGGCGCTTGTGAACGAACGCATCTTGAAAACGAGTAAAAATATTTCCTAAAAAAAAAAGTATTCAAAACGTGAGAGTGCCAAAATGAAGCCAGTTGCCTTGATCCTGTTTTTCCTGGCTTTAAGTCAAGCCAGAGTGGTGCAGTTGCCGCAGGATATTCCTGTGACCATTGTGGAGGAGAAGGAGCAGCCAGCTCCAGTGGCCTTACCTCTGGTGAAGGTGGAGGAGAATATTCCAAAGGCCAATGAAATCAAAGAGGAAATTAAAACAGAAATTAAAGATATTAAACCTGAGATTAAACCAGAGATTAAGGAAGAAATAAAGTCAGAAATTAAGGAAGAACTTAAACCAGAGATTAAGGAGGAAACTAAATCCGAAATCAAGGAAGATATTAAACCCGAGATCAAGGAAGAAATTAAACCCGAGATTAAGGAAGAAATTAAACCCGAGATTAAGGAAGAAATTAAACCCGAAATCAATGAAGATATCAAGGAGATCCAGGATATAAAAGAACAAATCAAGGAGGAGATCAAGGAAATCAAGGAAAAGGCCAAGGACCTCAAGGAGCAGCCTCAGGAAATCAAAGAGCAGCCACAGGAAATCAAAGAGCAGCCCCATGAAATCAAAGAGGAGACCCCAGCCCTCCTAGAACTCCTACCCGAGGAAGCCCAGCCAGCTGCCATTAATCTGAAAACTCTCCCAGCCGAAGAAGCTGCTCCTGCCGAGGACCCGTCGCCCCTGGAGCAGGATCAGTCGGAGAACCAGCCGGATCCCGCCAACCCCCAGGTCCGCCAGGCCACCCAGGCCACGCCCACCCAGCAGAGCACCACCCAGGGCAACTTTGTCCAGCAGTTGATCCAAAACTCACCCATCGGCGCCTTCCTCAATCAGTTCCAGCCGCAGCAGCAGCAGCAACCACAGCCGGCTGCCGTCCAGTCCGATGATGCAGCTGCTCAGGCCACGCCAGCGCCCACGGTGCCCGGCTTCCTGAACCCGCAGGCCGCCTTCACCCAGGCCACCCAGGTGGTGCAGAATGCCGCCCAGTCGGTGGTCAACTCCACCACCCAGGCCTTCCAGGGCATCCAGCAGTTTGCCAGCAATTTGGGCAATCAGTTCCAGAACACGCTCTCGGGTCTGACCAACTCTCAGCCGGCTGTGTCCACCACCCCACGTCCCCCGGGTCCCATCCAGCAGTTTGTGAGCAATGTCTTCGGGGGCAACAACAATGCCACGGCGGCGGCTCCAGCCCAGCAGCAGCAGCAGCAGGGCGGTAATCCCCTCCAGGGTATCATCAATTTCCTGGGCGGCAATCGTCCACAGAATGCCCCGGCTGCAGCTCCCGTTACCGAGGCTCCCAAGCCCACAGTCGATGACAAAATCGATCCTGCACAGGACGAGGTGGCCGAGTTTGTCCCCGAGTCCGAGAACGAGGTTCGTGCCAGCGGCGAGACCATCGATGACTCCTTCGAGGAGGCCGCCGTGCCCACCAACGAGGTGATTGTGGTCAACGACGATGCCAGCGAGGTGATCGATCCTGTCCAGCCTCAGGTCGTGGATGCAGTGGCTCTCTGAAGGGGTTAAGACACACACACTCATCCATCATCAACCGACTGATGCCATTTTCTTTGCTATTTTTCGATTCAAAATGATCTGAGAATGCTTTGGGAAAGCGGCTTCTTTAGTTTTCTAAGTGCATGCACCGCAACAAATTATTTATTTCATACTCTCAGTCCCCCCAGGAATTTATCTATAAACAAAAAATGAGAAAATAAATATCATAAAATAAAAAACAAGTAATTATAAATGTGGAGAGAGTTTTATTTAAGGAAATATTTAATGGGAAAAATATTTAGGAAAGGGAATACTTAAATACATAGCCCAGGAAATTATCTACACAAAATAAGAAAGTAAAGTAAAGTAAATGGACAAATTAAGAAATAGTAACTAATTTATTTAAACGTTTTTTTACGACGAAAATGTTATTAATAAAATTCGGATTCCTAAAGAGAGAGGTTTTTTTTTCGTTGGGCACTTCAGCGTAGCAAATGCAATTGTGATTTTATTAAAAATTAATCAATAAAATATGTAGTTCACATAATATACATTTTTTTATTTACTCTGCAAGAACTGAGAAATTAAATATTATAATCTAATAATAATAAAAACAAGAGGCTTTGAATGAGGGAAATTTTATTCATACAATATTGATTTTCTACAAAAAAATCTATTTTTCGTTGAGAAACTGAATATAACAATCTAAGCAAAAGTAACTAATTAAATTACAAGACCTTAAATGAGGGAAATTCTATTAACAAAATATTATTTGAACAAAAAAAAAATTAAATATTGGATAGTAGAAATTCCAATTATCTTTTTAAAGTTAGACCTGTAAATAAAATCTTCAAATTAAATAATAAAATCTTTTCAAAAAATAGAATTTTCCCCAAAAAAAATGTTAGGATAGTAGCAATTCCAATTATCTTTTTAAATAAGTAATTTCTTCAAAATTAAACAATAATATCTATAGATAAATAATATAACCATAAAGGTTTCAACATTTAATTAAAATATAATTTTAGACATATAAAACCTAGAAAGAACTCCCATTTCCAATTAAAAACACCCTGAAAGTTTATTCAAAAATTATCTCATATTTATTTGAATTATTTCCACTTGTTTTCTTGATTTATTATTTTGATGTTTTTTTGTTTTTTATTTATATTTTGCTTTTTCTTCTGTTTTTGGTTTTGTTTTTGTTTCACATTAAGGTGGTTCAATAGCTCAAAAATGTTGACATCAACCGAGAGGCGCATAAAATGTACACATTCATATAAGGCTAAGTATCTGAAGTATATGTTTCGAACCCAGGCGATAGAACGAAGGCTTCCAATTTAAACTAGATGTCGCAGCTGGAGTTGAACTTATGCCCAAATATTTAAGCTAGTTTTATCTTTCTTCATATATTTCCTTTTTTTT
Source organism: Drosophila tani (assembly GCA_008042535.1). Taxonomy (NCBI): domain Eukaryota; kingdom Metazoa; phylum Arthropoda; class Insecta; order Diptera; family Drosophilidae; genus Drosophila; species Drosophila tani. The sequence continues at coordinate 13,178 of VNJO01010349.1, read as the reverse complement.
TTTGCTGAAATTCCATTTCAATTTTTTTGCGTTTTCTTGTTTTGCATTTTATATATTAGTTACGTTTTAGCTAAGGGGGTTTTTTGGGGAAGCTGGCTTAAAAGTAAAGTTTCTGTTTATTTTTTTTTTTTTTTGGTGTTTGTTGAGCTGGAGAATGTGGCTACTTAAAGTTAGACAGGAATGGGGGATCTCAAGGGGCAGTGTATGGGGTCTGGGGAGGCAGTGTTCTATTTTATGAGATTTTTGATAATAATTTTTGAATGCTGGAAAACTGGGTTCGTTGAGCACTGAGTTACAGGTGAAGGAGCAAAGATCGGAGTGTGTGAGAGAGTGATTTGTTAGTTACTTAGTCGAGTTAAGTCTTCTTTGAGATTGGTACTTGAACTTAATAAGAGTTTTCTTTTGATTTAAATATTCTTTCTTTTTTGATAATATATCATTATACGATAAAGTGCGTAACAGGCAGAGGATCTAGGAGGGGATCCCTATAGGTTTAAGGGCTTCCCGAGTTGAATTTATGCTAATTAAATGTTTATGTAAGTAGGCCAAACATAACAGTGTCTTAAAGCATTTCCGTTTTAGCATTTCGCTCAGTGTATACATGGTAAAGTAATCGAGATATATAGATAAACGCAGGAGGTGCCATGGGATAATTTAAATCTCTTTTAAATCAAGCCCAAAAGTATGCTATTTCCTTGTAATAAAAAATCATAGCCTACTTTTGGGCTGCTTTTAAAAAGATTTCAAATCTCCGAGGAGCTTTCAAGGGGCACCTTCCCTATAGATATAGAAATATAGCAGCCATGTGTATTACGAGTGTAAATATCGAGTAAATATTCCTCAAGATATCATGATAATTTTGATTGATGTGTGAGGGCAGAGGGAGTACATAGAAAAAGTATTTGGTATTTGGTTGGATTTTTCTGAAGCCGTTGAATGTGGTGTTTTGTGGGTTGGATATACACGTATATAGGGTGAATACACGATTTCGATTTCGATTTTTGATTTATAATATATAAGTACGCTTTATGTATATATAGATGTAAATATATATATGTGGGTATTACAATCATATGTCTGTTCAGATACGTTTATAATGCAAGTGTCTGTGTCGGTTGTATATAGCGTGTGGCATTTATGTATATTTCTTCCTTTATTAATTAGCAATTAGCAATTTGCAGAGGGTTACAGTTTCTCTAGTATATGAAGGTCATCTAATGGGCAGGAATGAGTACAGTTTTCGTTTATTTTCGCGGGCAAAATTTCCGTGTTGTTACTAAAAAGGTACGGTACTTGTGTGTGTGTGTGTATATATATCTTGATCGATCGGCGCTAAGCTGGAATACTCGCAAATAGCAAAAGATAGTAAAAATCAATAATCAGAAACGGGTTCTACTACCCCTTTGGTTTTTGGTCGCATTTTATAAAAATAAAAATTCGTTTCGCTTCTTGGTTTTCTTTTTTTTTTCTGGCTACCAAAAAATATTGCACAATCGGAATCTAGAAAATATAACGCGCTTATCAAATATCCATCGTATATAGCATAATTATCTGTATATTCCTATAAATATAATTTATGTATATATATTTTCAGTTGTAACCTAAGCTTGTGTGGTTTCGGGTAAATTTCTCGAATGGTTTTTGTGGGTTATATTAACATGCAGACATCAAAAAGTTATATGTTCTATATATATATGGGTTTCTGTTATATCGTAGGGAGTAACCATATCATATGTCTTAGATTTGCTTTTGGATTTTAGCTGCAATTGCTAGGGGGTTGGATTCAGAGGCCTTGACTTGGGATAAATGATAATTATAAATTATAATAAATTTATAAGATATTTAAGAGTTCTAAGGAAGACAATTTGAGAAAATTAAGAGGGGAAATTTAGAGCTAACGGAAGACTTGATACACTCATAATAATTTTTGTCCTATCTTCAAAAAAATCGTCAAAAATGTATTTTTTCTTAAGACAAGAACATTTTTTCTAAAAACTAGGAAATTTTCCTTAAAACAAGAAAAATTTACGTTTCCGTTTCTTAATACAAGAAATTTTTTTCTAAAAACAAGGGATTTTTCCTTAAAGCAAGAAAAATTTACCTGTTTTTAGGAAAATGTTTCTGTTTTTAGAAAAATGTTTCTTGTATTAGGGAAAAATAAATTTGTATGGCGATTTTCTTGAAGATAGGGCGAAAAGTATTATGATTGTAGGATTGCGTAAATATAAAATAATTTATAATATAATTCATAAGAAATTAATTAATTAAGGTAAACTTTAATACTTAGAGATATTAACCAAAATACCTCTTATATTTCAGAAAAAAAACACCAAGGCCTCTGGAATATTTATTCCCTGGTGACTATCTTAGTTATCAGCTCCAAAGCAACTTTAGCTATAGCTTAGATCGTAGATCGTGTAAGTACTACATTTATCGTACATATGTATAGTTATTATTGCTATTGCTGTTAGCCCGTCACCCCTATTAAGTTTATAACTAAAGCATTGCTTAGCCATTCCATATATCTCGTATTTATAGAGAGCAGGGATGCACAGGCAGGACACCCCAGGGTCCCTAGCAGGTCCCTGGGTCCCTCTGTCTGAGCACCCCTGCCCTTGAGTGCTTAGTACGAACTAAAAGTAGCAAAACTAGACTAGAATACAGATTGGTTTACTCTTTGGTTGGAAATCGCTGTAGGATTCCGTGTGCCCCTTGACCCCGTTTTCTTATAAATTCGTTTCAGTTCTGTGGGGTGGCAGGATGCCGGAGGATTGGCTGGCCACCACCGCTCCGCCGGGCGTGGCCATTCGCACTCGTTCCCCCACTCCAGGACCCAGGATGCGACGCTGCATGAGCCGGGCACCCAAGCCGGTCATTGTTCCTGCTCCAGCTCCAGGTCCGCCCGATCCTCCCCCATTCATGGACCACTCGTTCTGCTTGAGCAGGAACTGCTTCACATTGTACTCCATCTGGGCAATGTCCACGTGCTGGGTGGTCGTGTGCAGCTCCGCCTGGACGGACCGCGTCTTGTCCGTGTCATTGGGATAGTACTTGTAGTTAAGAATATCACACGTGGGCTGTTCGGGACAGATCAGGGCCTCAGAGCCACCAGAGGAGGTGGACTCCTCCAGGGTAACTCCACCTCCTCCTCCTGCGGCCGCCGTGGTGGTGTAGGCCACCGGCAAACCCGACCGAGTGGTCCTCCTGTAGTAAGTGGTGCACATTTCCGTTTTCTTGGACACTGGCACCGTGGTCTCCTGCAGGGAATTGCTGGTGATGTCCGTCTTGGGCGACAGCGAGTCCTCGGTGGACTTCTCCGGATACCCGTTGGTCAGCTGCTGCGGCGTGGTCTTGTAGCCCGAGTCCATGGACAGCTTCTCAATGGATATGGAGTCCATGCGATCGAGGGTGGAGTACGAGGATTGCCTTTCGGTGCCCGAATTGGAGTCACTGGTGGTCGCCGCCGGCGGCTGCTGGAGATTCCTTTGCTCCAGCTGTTGGGTATTGTGCTGCACCCACTCGGCCACCCGGCTGAGCTGCTGTCGGCGGAGCAGGACACTCTCCTGGTAGTCGATGGCATCGCTTAGGGAACTCGAGTTGGCCGAGTGTTTAGGGGAGTTTACAGCAGGATTCGGGCAGGGCACCACTTTTTCCTCCTCCTTTTCCCCTTCTGGCGCCTCCACTTGGGGCTCCAGCACGGGCTGGAGGGCCACATGTTCGTGGGGGGCCGCGGGTCCTTGCCAGGCTTCGACAGCTGCCTGGGCATTGCTCTCCTTGCTGGTTATGATGTCCTTGCCATCGTTGAGCTCCTCGTCCAGCAGCTTCTCTCTTCTCTTGTAGATCACTGGGGTGTAGGTTTCGATGGACTCCAGGTTGTCCAGGAGGATGTTGCTCTGGCCATTCTGCTGGATCCGCATGGCACACAGGCGGGGGCCTCGGTACTTGGGGTTTTCCGCCTGCGAAAAATAGAAGAAGGAGGGGTTAGTACACCCAGAAAAATTCATGGACTAAAAAGCTGGCAAATTGCCTAAAATTTTAGTCCTAACCTTGATCGTCTTGATGAGATTCCTGTTGAAGGTCTCGAACATCTTGGCGCCCTCGCAGCTGCTGGTCTTGTTGCTCCACAGGCTCTGGACGCTGCCCGAGTTGGCAGACTTGAGTTGGGCTGCCGAGGGAGCACTAGGAGCACTCGGAGCAGCAGCTGGAGCAGCTGGAGCCGCAGTCGTTCCTGTCACGACCTTACTCGCCGCCGTTGGCTCACACACATCCTCCAGCTTAGTCGCAGTAACCACCGCTTGCAGTGGCGGTGCCGGGGGCAGAGGCTGCTCCACCTCCGAGAGATTAGCCTGGGAGATCCCCGCCAGCAGTGGCTTGCTGGCTTCATCCTCCAGCTCATCGGTGGCCGTCCCAGCGCCAGCTGGCGCCTCGTACTTGCTCAGCAGCTGGAGGGCAGTGCCTCCGCCGTCCAAGAACCGCCGCTGATAGTTGCTCCTCAGCTGGCCGAGATTACTCGTCTCCAAGAGGTACTTCTCCGCAGCATAGGCACCCAGATGGGTCGTGGGATACATCATGGTGGAGGTGGTTAACTTCCCGTTCACATAGTCTTGAGTCTGTCCTGGAATGGCCGTCCTCTCGCACAGGCGATGATGTCCCAGGATGGGATTAACCATCAGATCATCCTTTTTGGCCGGCGTAAAGAGCTTGTCCATGTCATTGAGATCGGAGACGGAGCTCTTGGTCTCCGAAATGACCGAATCGCTGGACTTGACCAGCTTCATCAGATAGGGACTGTTGGTGCGAGAGGGTGAGTTTAGGTTGCTGTGGCACCGCAGGCACAGTTGGGTCAGTTGGGGTTCGGTCAGGCCCGCCTGGAACTGGTGCGGCGTCTGGGTGGCCACCGTGTAGGAACGAGAGACATCCGCCAGGACCTGCAGGTCCTGTTTGCTGCACTGGCACGTGTCGCAGTGCTTCACCTCGTTCGCCTTCAGCTCGTCCTCCAGGAACTTGGCCATAATCGTTGGCGAAATCATATCCGGATTGTTGCTGGTTGCTGTGTGATTTGTGCTTGTTGTTGTTGTTTGATTGTTGCACTTGTTGTTGTTGTTGTTGCTGGTTGGTATTGTTGTATTGTTGTTATTATTATTGTTGTTATTTATTGAGTCCTTGGTGTCCTTTGTGTTGTTATTCGTGGCCTGATTCGCTGGCTGCTGGGGGTTGTTATTGGCCGCATTCCCATTGGCAGCATCTATACGGGGGGTTTGGAAAATAATTTGTAATTAGTAAATATATTTAATAAATTAGTTTGGCAGTAATTTTATATTTTCAATATTTTTATAGAGCATATTGAACCATTTTTGTTTGGTTAAAAATGGAGTAAATGAACATCATCTTTTAAATAAAAACAAATAATGTAGAAAAAAATTAAGTTATGGTTTTAAAAAAGAGAATAAAATAAATCATAGTTTATGTTAAAACTATTTTCGTATATTCTAGAAAGTCTTATAATCTTTTTATTACATTTTTCTTGCAAAAGAGAATATTATTTAAATTTTTCTATTAATTTAAACCAAAATAAAAATAAAAAATTAATAAATACTGTAGAAAAAATTAAGGTATGGTATTAAAAAAGGCTGAAGAATACAAAATAATTTAGAATTATTCTATAAGCTATTTTTTTTATATTCTAGAATGTCTTATAATCTTTATACTACATTTCCCTTGCAAAAAAAAATATTATTTTCATTCTCCTTTAAATTAAAATCAAGATTCAACGTTGCTCTAAGAAATTTATAGTTTAAATAAATGATTAAATATACTATTCAAATAATTGGGGTATGGTATAATAAACAAGTAATGAATATAAATTAATTCATATTAGGTTTAAAGACTCCTTTTTTATATTTTAGAATGTATTTAAATATTTATTTTATATTTTCTTTCCAAATAAACGTTGATTTGTTATGTTTCTATTAAATACCACAAAAATCAAAGATATTTATAATTCAAAAATGTATAAAGCATAATAAATTAATAAGTAAACAAATAATATGGCTAACTAAATTAATACGGTTTACTTTAAGGTTTTAAGCCAAAATAAAAATCCTTGCCGTTTAAATACACTTTTTTTTTTTTTAATAACAGTCTCTGAAATAAATTAAAATAAATATAGCATAAATTAAACCTGGCTTTCTCTTGCTTACAAAAGTAAATTAATTTTGCTATACTCTCCTTAATAGCCACCTAAAACCATAAATTTTTTTCATATTCAAACTCTACAAACAACAGGGCCAAAAGGGCAAAAGGGCATTTGTGCAAGAAAATTAAATGCATATTAGTCTCAATAAAAACTTTGTTATTTCTATTTTGTGGCTCTTGGAAATTTTGCGCAACAAAAGCATATTCTCCCCGAAAATATGCATATATTAAAACTAACAAAAATTGCTCAAATTGATCAACACAAAAAGTTTTCTGAGGCGCAATCATGTTTACGCCACACAAACATGTAAATATTTTGCCAAAAACCGCTCAGCAAAATACAAAACAAAAAAAACATAACAAAAGTGGTTGCACAAAGTTATTTTGCAATTATGCCAAAAATAACAACAACAATAACTGCAAACAATAAAGTCGAACAATGGCCATAATAAATACAAATGAAAAACATAAAAATGCAATGCAGGCAATTAATGCAAATGAAAAGGCATAATAATTGGAATGCCAATACAGGACACGGTGATGTGGAATGGATGCAATTATGAGGCAGAAATCAAATTGTGCATTTGCTCGCATCCTCCGCGACTCAGTCCGGGGCCTAAAAAATGAGCGAGTCCATAAATCAAATAAAAGAAATCATGAGGAAATTAAGTAAATCGAGTAAAACGGCAGTTGCGAGGAGGGAAGGTTGAATTATTTTCGGGAACCGAAGCTTGGAATACCCTTGCAGTTTGATTAGAGGAAAATATATTATACGAGGGTGCTACGGAAATCCTTAGCGTTTTGAAATCATTTTAAAAGGTGTTAAAAAGTATGCTAAAGAATATGTCATCGTAAAAATAAATAAATTATCAAAGAATTCATTGCATGCTTTTAGACACCGTTTAAGGTGATTTCAAAACCCTAGAAAACAAAAACAAAGCCTTTGAGAGGATTTTGCCAGAAATATCGCGCTTTTAGGGCTATAAAAACAAAATATACACATGCCATGTTACTTTTTTATTATATTTTTTAAGACTTATGATTTTAAAGGCTGGTTTTTGCTTTGATCATTGGTCAAAGGTTGGAAGCTCCAATCTTGAAGTTCAGTGACCATATATGCTTTAAAATTACAAAATCAAGTAAGTATAAATTATTTAACGGACAATATAAAATTCCTGATACCTCTCTCCCTGCAAGAATATTAAAATCAAAATAAAACCAAGAGATAAAATAAAACAAACATTATAAAAAATCAAGTTAAAAAATCATAAGTTCAACATGGTCTACTAACACCTACCGAGTCCCCTCATCGAATAGACCATGGCCGTGGGCGGGAAGGGGCAGGCGGATGGGGGCGGCGAATCGGAGGCCGGAAGCACTTTATAGGAAGCTGTGGTGGCCACGCCCACGCCGCTATTGCTGCACTCGGAGTCGGAATGGGAGTTCGTCTCCAATCGCATGTACGCCGACACCTTCGACTGAATATCAATGGGTAGCTGCAGGAGGAAGCAAAAAAAGCCATTATTTCGAAGGGGGGCATTACATTATGGATGGATGGATGGATGGCTGGATGGCTGGATGGCTGGATGTGATATACCCACCGACGACACTTTCTGGGGCACAAAACTATCCGGCTTGCACTGCAGCAATTGGATGGCCAGGCTAATGTCAGCCTTGTAGCGTTCCTGTGCAGGAAGAGACGAGAGCAGAGAGGATGGTAGAGATAAGAGAGTGTCACGGAAGTGGCATAAACGAGTATGTACAGTGTGAGAAAAATAACTAACTTTGAAATATTAATATTACCTTGAAAAAGCGTTAACGATTTATAGATTACCCTAAAAATAAGTTTAAATGGCATTTCTTAAGAGTAAAATACTTGAAAAAATTTTGTTTTCTTAGAATTCCCAAACAAAAACTGAGAGCCGCAAACATAAATACATAATAAATAATAATAATAAAATAAAATATTAATATTACCTTAAACTTGCGTTAACGATTTAAAGATTACCCTAAAAATAAGTTTAAGTGATATTTTTTAACAGTAAATACTTGAAAAAATTTTATTTTCTTGATACCGTTTTCTTATAATTCCCAACCAAAAAATCAGAGCCCTAAACATAAATATTAATTATAATTAAGGATGAAATTTGAGTATATATATATATTTTAGGTGAGATAAAGTTATTTTCTAAACTAACATCCCTTTTTGCAAACACTTTTCTTTATAATTCCCAACCAGCTAGTCTGTGCCTTAATATTATTTTAAAATTTAAAATTTTTGTTTTTAAAGAACAACTCGTAGAAAGGTCTTTATATCATTATTTACAATTTTTTATTTAATTTTTTTATTTAAATGATTTTGATTTTTATTACAGCAATACAATATTCTCCCAGTGCCTTGCGGTGGGATTTCTTGTGTGTGGTGTGCTTTGTGTTTGTGTATGGGTTAGTTTATATAGCTTCTTGCTTCTTTTGACACTTTTCGTATGCAAATGTCAAATATGTTTGCTGTTCGTTTTGTTTTCACTCGACTCCTGTGACTGCAGCGACGCGTCCTTTCCGCTTTCCCCCGCGCTCTAAAAACCCTTTTACACATTGTTAAGCAAACTTTTTTTCAAGAAGAGGGTACTTCCACTGCGATTTTGAGGGTGTGTTGAGTTAGCAGGGATTTCAATGGGTCATGTTATTGTGAAATAATATATTCGAGTTTTTGGGGGAATTTTGCAAAGATTTTCAAGTTTATAAACCCTTTTAAAGGTTTAGAAGGCTTTGTAATAAACCAGTAAAGTTTAAAGTAATTTAATAAATTTAATAAATATTTATTGTGGTGTATTTTTAATAATTAATGCCAAATAAAAATATTTATTGTTGTTATCACTGCAAAAAATAGTGATCAGTAATGTAAAAAGTTTAACCTTTATTTAAAATATTCCAATTACATAATTAACGCTCTTAATCTTTAAATAACAATGTCCCAGCTTAAAATATTTTCATAAATTCTCTAAAACTTCATGCACTCTTCCCAAGTCAAAATCTTTAATAGATTTTCTTCTTCCAGGATATTTACCAATCGTTGCCCTTAAACCTCTAAGGACCCGGGGACTCCTTAGCTCGTTTTCGCCGCTGCTGCTCCTTTTGTGCATTTTTGGTGTCAGCGGCAGAGAGCCTCAAAAAGTTCCCTCCTCGGTTTTGTTGTAAGTTTTGTTTTATTTTTGTGGCACACACACACACACAACACACACACACAGCACACACTAGAGGAACTTTTTAGATGCCTTTTTAAATTTTCACAAATGCGATGCACTCGAACTTGTTAAACAAGCAACAACAGCAAGTAACAGCGCGCGGAAAATGGGGGAAAAGCGACAACACTGCATTGGTGACCCAAATACAACAACAACGCCACAACAACAGCACTGGAAAAACAACAGCAACAATAATACAACAACAGCAACAACAATCGCTTTGGGCGGAAAAATGGCAAATGGGGAACAGTGGCAGTAACGGTATTTTGCACCACGTTTACCAACACTTACACGCCCCGCCGCCCAACCATTTTTAGCCCCTAGCTCGAGCTCCAGCTCTGTTTCGTTTCGCTTCGGTTCGGTTTCTCACGCTGCATTTTCACACTGCAAAGCGTCCGGGAAAAATCGAAATAGTGAGAAAAATTATTTTATTTTATCAAAAAAAAATATTCCATAAAAAACTTTAGAAACTTCCTTAGCAGTTTTATTAAATTATTCATAATCTTTGTACAATTTGCAGCCCGTTTTGGGTTGACCTAAAATTCTAAAAAAAAAGCACACCAAAATTATAACATTCTAATATATAAAGAAATAATTGTCTGAAAATGAAATTATAAATATATTTTGTTTAATCTTTTAAAAATATTTAATAAACAAACTTTCCGATATAAATGTACAATACCTGCTTTTGTAAGTCAATCAACTTGTTTGCTTATAAAATCTGTGAATAATAAATACTCCTTTATAAAATAAGTTACTACGTTTTTTTTAACTCTTTCTTTTTCAAGGAACTCTCTTTATTTTATAAAAACGATAAAAATAAAAAGCTAATAAATATTTTAACAACTTAACTACCAATTTACTCTCCTTTTTTTCTCTCAGCAAGAAAACAAAAAAAGCCATTGGGTAAAAATAGGAAAATACGAGAGAGAGAAAGCCTTCCTTGCAAGGAACTGCAAAATGACGTCGCTTGCATTTTATGTTCATCTTGCCTTATTTTTCTTTTGCACGTTTTTCCTGGCATTTTTATTATTTTGTGTGAACGCCCGGGCGCTGCCCTGGCTTGGGCTCTCTCGCTGGTGGCAGCAATTTTATAAATAGAAAAATGCATAAAAATTGCATGGAATAGAAATGAAATAAATTCCTACAGGGCGCTTTCGGGGGCGTGGCAAGTGGCAAATAGCAAGTGGCTTGGCCTGGAAGTGGCAGGCTAAATAAGCGGGTGCATTGATTGAACTCGAAAAATGTTGATTGTCAGTCCAGCTGGGGGGAACGGAGAAGCCAAAGCGTGAAAGTAATTTCTTTAAGCAGGACATGATGATTGTGCTGAGCAAAAGGGGAAATCCAATTCCAATTGATTGATGGATTACAGGCCACAAAACTTGTTTGTGCTTTTGGATTTCGTTTAGCTTTGGCTTAATAGTTGTTGTGATTTTTTATTGGGATTTTTATGAGAGGATTTTAGGTTTTATAAAAATATATTGTGGTTTGAAAGTACCTGTAAGGGAGCCTAAAGGTATGCAATGCTTCATTTTTAAACACTAAGAGCTTTAATTCCTTAGGAAATATAATATATTGGTGTCTAAAAGTTTGGAATATTAAGTTTTGGGTTATTTATAAATTAACCGAAGGGTAAAAATGTAGTAAAAAATATTAAAGAACATGGACTTTCCTAACATTAATTTATCTTAGCTCAGAATATTTTTTTAAAGCAATTTCCTTTATAAAATAAAGTTTCCCTTAATGTTTCAAGGCAGTTTTCCTGAGCTAAAAAAAAGAAATAAACTACAAGAGCATTTCTACTAAAGCCCTAAAGGTGAACAGAAAGTGGGCCGTTTCTTGGACTTGATGGCACTTGGCTTCTTAACTCCCACAGATCGTATTCCATTGATCCCTTAACAGTTTCGCCAAGTTGATTGACCCATTTCTGCCAGGATGCTCGCGCTCGTCTCTGCTCAATCCATTTTAGTGCCACAGCTGGGCAGCCATAAACAAAACTCTCCCGGAAAACCATTTTGCAAGCTCTGAAAACCCAACCAACCCCAACTTTTGGCCAACATGGAAACCCCTTTTTCTTGGCCAACTCGCAGCACTTCACATTCCATTTGGTGAACCGGCCTCGGCACGTTCGATGCAATAGCGACGGCAACGGCTCTGGGCAAATGCAAAATAAATTCCCATTTTTACGCTCTTTAATGAAGTGAGTGGTGGCCTGGTGGCCGCCCCACGGGCAAGGACACGAAGGACCTTCGACGCTAAATTTAAAACGTGCCACGACAGCCCATCGATTCGCATCGATTCGGTTTTAATTAAAAGCAACCAGCAGAGGCAGTGCATCCTCCTCCTGTTCCTCCTGTCCCACATATTTAGCATTGCGTGATTGCAACGGCATCGCGAGTGCATGTCGGTCGGGGCAGTAATAAAGATAATTGAATCATTAGCGTGTGCAGCTTAATTGCATGCATTTAATTAGCAGCCCATAAAAATCTCCCCCTGCCCTCCATCGTCGAAATCAAACTTCGTCTAAGCGCCTGATGCCTGGATGAAGCCCCAAATCAAACATCATCAAAGCAGGATTAATTGCAAGCGAAAGGGGGAAAATTGGGAATTTTTATGGGTGAAAGAGATACCTAAGAGTACAGTGAAGTATCATTGGAAAAGACCAAGTATTTTTATATATATTTATTTTAATGTATTTAAATTTATTTAAATTAAAATAAATAGTAAGTGGGGACAATAAATATTTAAAATACATTTTTTACCCTGTGTCTAAAATAACTAAAAATACATTCCCAAATTGTAAAAATAAAATTGTCTTTTAATATATAAAAATACAACATTAAAAGCCTCACAAAATATGAAGAAACTTTATTAGGGATGCCCCAGAAATCACTAGAATTTCGAAATCATTTATTAAGGTTTCTAAACTTTTAATTTCCTCTTTAAATTCCCCTCAAATCTCAACCACTCCCCTATTTCCCCCTAATCTTTTTCCACTTAAAAAAATCAAAGAAAAACCACACAAGATTGTTTCTGAATTACGGGCAGTGCACAGTGGTCCGGCTTGTATGGGGAGAGCGGCCAAAAATACTTCTAGTTGAGGTAGGGACTTGAAACTTTGCACAACATTTTTTTATATTTATCCTAAAATAATATGTAAAAATCAGCCAGATCGGGCAACTATATCATATAGCTGCCATATGAACAATCGGTCTGATATTCAGTTTTTATATGAAAAACTATTGTTTTTTTATTTTGATGCAAAAAAAATTGGGACATTTTCGTATATAACCTGGGAAACTTCAGAAAAAATCTGGATACTATAGGTTATAGCTGCCATAGGAACAATCAGCGTAAAAAGAGTTTTCGCCGGGAAACTATTTCGCCTTAAAATAATAATGACAGAAATTATAAATGTAATTAACTAAAACGAACATAAAATAAATCAATTTTTTAATTTATTTGCTTACCCTTAAATATTTACATATATGTGTAGTAACAAAGGTTAGGTTACCTTTTTGTATTTTGCAAGCCGCACGGCACCTTACGGCACTTGAACTAAACTTTCATATATTCTTAAAATGCTTAAGAATATTATACAAAAAGATTTGTGAATGCCAAAGAGTGCCATCACAACTAAAACTCTAACCAAACACAGAAAAGACAAACTAAGAACGTTCACAATTATGTACTAAATACAACAATGATTTACACAAAACACAACAAATACTACATATA
>VNJO01010342.1:0-33242 GCA_008042535.1 Drosophila tani | reverse complement strand
AAAAAATTTTGGTCGATTTTTCAAAATTTCATAAGGGGTTACATCATTAAAATTGCCAAAAATTGAAAAAAAAAAAATTTCTTAATTTCTTAAGTAATTAAGCAGATTAATAAAACAAGTCAAAATTATAAAAAAAAGAGAATATTTTTGAAAAAATACCGAAAAATATCGATTCTTAAGCGATATTTCGTAAACTCCTTCCCTAAACCCTCCACTAATTTTCTATTATAAAAAATTATGAATATTTCCTATATGTATGTACATTCTAATAAAATACCGAAAAATATCGATTCTTAAGCGATAGTTCGTAAGATCCTTCCCTACACCTTCTAAGCCTTCTCTAATTTTTTTGATATTATAAATATTTTTGAAAAAAATACCCAAAAATATCGAGTCTTAAGCGATGTCTCATAAGTTCCTTCTCTGAACCTTCTAACCCTTCCCTAATTTCTTATAATTTTTGAAATTATGAATTTTGCGATGCTCCTGCATAATGCGATGCTCCTTAAGCTGTGGCTGGGAAATATTTCTGATTTGCGGTCGAAAGACTAATTCCCTACACCTTCTAACCCTTCTCAAATTTCGTTTTGTTTTTGAAATTGTAAATAATTTTTAAAAAAATACCTAAATATATGGAGTCTTAGGCGATATCTCATAAGTTCCTTCCCTAAACCTTCTAACCCTTCCCTAATTTCTTATTGTTCTTGAAATTATATTAACTAACCTAATATCCTTTCTGCTTTTTCAGGTGCTCAAACGCATCACTGAACCGGAGGTTCTGCCCGGCCTGATGGACATTTCCACGGCCATTATAGCACCCAATGCCAGCTTGATAGCCACCGAGTTCTCGCCCTTTGGCTCCCTGCTGGACATCAACAACAAGATCCGTCAGGCCACCACGAAGGTAATGCACGAATCCCTTGTGATGCACTTCTCCGCGCAGATCTGCAACATTGTGGAGCACCTGCATCGCCACCACATCATCCATGCGGACATCAAGCCCGATAACTTCCTGCTGATGCGTGTGCCCAGCGTGGACAGTCCGCTGCCGTCGCTGCGCCTGATTGACTTTGGTTGCGCCATCGACATGTCGCTCTTCCCCGACGCCGAGCGCACCAAGTTCCGCAAGGTGGTGCAGACGGATGGGTTTACCTGCATCGAGATGCAGGAGGGACGCAGCTGGTCCTACGAAACGGATCTCTTCTGCATTGCGGCCACCGTCCATGTGATGTTGTTTGGCGAGTACATGCAGCCGCTGAAGCGAGGGGCTAGCTGGGAGATCCGCCAGAAGCTGCCGCGCTACCTCAAGAAGCATGTGTGGACCAAGTTCTTTGGGGATCTGCTGAACATGCAGGCGGACAAGCTGCCGGCGCTGCAGGAGATGCGGCTGATCTTCGAGGAGGAGGGCTACCGCATGGAGTCCGAGCTGCAGAAGCAGATACGCACACTGTCCAACATCCTGCATCGACGATAACCTATTTCTATTTCTATCTATATTTCTATTCCTATTCCTATTTCTTTTAATTTGAAGCATCTAAATGCAGGCAGACCAAGTCACCTTATAGTTTGTTCAAAGTACTAGGATTTACACTCTTTTAAGGGAAGGAAAATCTCCTCTTATCTGAGTTAACTTTGCTTTTATTCTTTACACCTTAGTTTAGTTCTTTTGACAAGCTATAGCTTAGCTTCAATTATATATAAACTTTCTCTAATCCTATTTATTGTTTCCATGCCAAAAAAATATAAGAAAGAAAACAGGACGCTACGAAATTCGAAAAAAACGATTGTAAATATTAGGCAGAGACTCGAGAAGTTTGAAAGGAACCAGGAACCAGAATCAAGGATATATATTGTAATTTTTTTAATGTACAGCAAAACATCTACAACAACTACAAAACCAGAAGACCCAACAATCTATATTGAAGGCGGTGTAAAAACTAAGAAACGTACATATATTTAAGAAGCAAGCATTCGTTCGATCTGCTGTACTATTGAGTAATATATAAAAAAGATCTTTAAATGATAGTAAATAAATTGACGAAATGTTAACACAAACGCTGAGAGTAGTAATTGGAACAAGTGGGAAAGCAACAGTCGAGTGTGACCGACTGTGAGATACCCGGTAGCCAAAGCATTGTGGGTGAAATTAAATAGCACATGAATGTGGAAAAAAGAAAATGTTGACAAATGAAGACAAAAATTGCTAGAAACATGTTGATTAACATCCAAAGAAGACAAATGTTGCTAGGGACATGTTGAGCAAGACGCACTGCACTATCAACATCTCTCTCTCTCAAAAGCTAAGTACTCAGACACACGAAAAGTGTTCCTAAGCAGGGCGATAGAGCGAGAAGGGGCCTATTGAACTCTCGATTTGACTCGATGCTTAGGAACACTTAAAGTGTCTGAGTTCTTAGCTTTTGAGAGAGAGAAGAAGAATAAGCATACACAGAAACTTTATTGTTTAATTACTTCCATGTTTACCATTCGATTTTACTCAAATTTTTAGAACACGTCCGCGAATGTCTACTTATTTATTTTAACTATTTACTTTAAGCCAAAAATTACGATTATAGTTTATATACAGTTTTTTATGTTTTTCGGGGGCGGAAGTAGGCGTGGCCAAATTTTAAAACAAATTTGATATGCGTGCAACAGATTCCAATGTTGTCACCAAATTTGGTAACTCTAGCTCTTATAGTCTCTGAGATCTGTTGTTTAACACGGATGGACGGACGGACATGGCTAGATTGACTCGGCTGGTGATGCTGATTAAGAGTATATATACTCCTTCTGCCTGTTACATACATTCTCGGTTGGCACTAACTTATAATACCCTTGTACCCTGTATGGGTACCGGGTATAAAAAGGAAAGCAGGTAACCCAGTTTCATAAATCAAATGCCAAAACATATAATAGTGTGTTGGTTGCAGTGTCAATTAAGTGGCGGCATGCAACAAGTAACAGCAGCGCCAGCAGCAGCGGCAGCATTGGCAGCATCTACAACAATGGTGCGCTTGACCCACTTTTCCTTTTTGCCCGGCCAGCCTGCGCAGCCAAATGGCAAACAGTTTTCCACCAGCGACAGCGACTGGAAAAAGTTGCAACTTTTCATGCAACACACAGAGAGAGAGAGAGAGAAGGAGAGAGAAAAGCTGCAACAGGCAATGGCAAAGTCAAAGTCGACGCCTGCGTCGCTTGTTGCTCCATGGCTCCATGGCTTGTTGCTTGTGGTGGCTCCATGGCTCTGAGCTCTTGCCAAGTGAAAGTAAAGTGGGACAAATGCAATTATTATTGCATCTAGTAACCGACTTAGAAGTCGTGGCTGCGCCGCCGCCGCCGCGCGCTGCAGTTGGGAAAGTTGCTCTGCCGGCTTTACACAATATTTTATTTAATCAAATTGCAAAGAGAAAATTGCAGCTAACAACGGTTTGGCGAACGAAAACTTTCTATTTTTTGTGTGTCGACCGAGCGAATGCAGCTGCAACAGATACACACACACACACACACAATAGATACTTTTGCGGATTGTTTTGCATGCGATAAATTAATGAATGTGTCCCAGTTTCAGCGCGGGGCTTTGGGCATATTGAGTGACAAATAAAGTTGTTTTCTGATACGAGCGAATGACAATGCGCTCCCCGGTTTATTAGATCACTGGGGCACGGTATCGAGATCTCTCAATTCCCAATTCTTCCAATCACAAAAGAAGCCAACACACGAAAATAAATAGAAATGGGAAAGAAACAGCAACAGAAACAGAAACCGAGTTAATAGATCAACTTAAGTGCGAGATGCTGGCGACACTTAACTGGTTTCTAATTAAGGGGCCAAACGGTATCTCTCACCTCAGGAAAAGTCTTAATCCCAGAAAAACTTAAGCTCGCTGGCGCTTTTTTATTGAGTACTTGCCAGCAACAACAATTAATCTCGTTGAAATGCTTTTCACCAAAGCTAGTTAGTTAACTGCTTAAGCGGATTTGTCAGGATTTTAAATCAAGTTTTAAGTAGAGATTGGTAAGATTGACGGCAATTAAATGAAGAGCTGAATGCCGACTCCGTTTGTCTGAGAATTTTATTTCTTTATCCTTGCTGAGGTTGCTTTTATTAGGATTTACTCTAGTTAAAACTTAATTGCCTTATTTCCTTTATAAAATTTATCGAGTGATAAAGTCATATTTCTAAAGGTATTTATCGAGTGACTTCTTTTAAAGTCATATTTCTAAAGGTATTTTTCTTTATCAGTTACATTTTCAATACTTTCATTCAAAAAATGGTGAAGTTTATGAGTAATTGGCGACTGTACTAAAAAATGCTCAACCGATACCCTTAAAAATATCGAAAATATCAGAAAAAGCAACGGAGTTCTTACTTTACAATTCTATAAGCAAACCTACTTTCCTTATTTATTTCATACAATATTAAGATTAAGTAACTTTATTTAAAATCATATCTCAGGCCATTTTTTATTTTAAAAAATTTTAAAAAGTTGCTTCTGTAAATGGTGACCATACCAAAAAGTGGTGGACCGATAGGTCAAAGAATATCGAAAATATCCTTAAACCCAATTGAGATTTTATTTAGCTATTCTATAAGCGAAATTACTTTTTCTACACAGGTTTGAAATTATACCTTTTAGGGCCTTTTATATTTTATAAACACTTTTTGTTCTGGAGCTAATAGTAAATGTATCAGAAATTGGCCAACAGATAGTCAAAAATTATTGAAAATACCCTAAACCCAATCTAGTTTTAACTTACGGTATTTTATAAGCATTTAATAAATCGCATATCACTTTTTACTTTAATTATTAGCAACTCCTTCGATTATAAGTACATCCCAGCACACTTATAGTAGTTATTTTTACTGAACTAAAAAATGTTTTCTAAAAAAAAATAAATGCCTATAAAGGTGTTGAATTTTGGGCGAGGCAAAGTTCGATGGGTCCGCTAGTTGTAACTATAAAATAAATCCCAAGTGTATATACTTTTTACCACCTAAGCACAAAAAATAGGCGACGACATTAACTTTGTTTCACACATTTATTTTTACGTCTATTGTTTTTGAAAATCTAAAGACTGTCATCGCTTCAACTGAAGCTATGTAGAATTTAGACTCGCAATACAGTCACATTATTTCCCAACCAAGTCAGACTCGAATCCATCGAAATACGGGTGCTCCAGTACATCCTTGGCGGAGATGCGGTCGACAGGATCATAGATTAACATTTTCTGGATGAGATCTACACCGTTGTCATCGAGGTTTTTCAGCTGGCTGGTCAACTGGTTGGTCGACCAGCAAGGGAATGTGGCCTTGTAGTCGGGCAGTGAAGTTACGCCCGGCCAAGTGTCTTCAGTTGGAGTGGTAAGAATTCTGCAAATCACAAATCGTATTATCTTGCAAACTAAGTGCACAATATATTTGATAACCAACCTAAACATTCGGAAAAGTTGATCGATTTCCGAGACTCCCGGGAAAAGCGGCTCCCTCGTTGCCATCTCTGCGAAAATGCATCCAATGGACCAGATGTCAACGGGACAGAAATAACGAGGTGACCCCAGCAGGACTTCCGGTGCCCGGTACCACCGCGTCACGATCTCGTGAGTGTAAATCCGCAAGGGAATGTCAAAGTGGCGGCCATACCCAAAGTCAGCCACCTTTATCAGGCCGTTCGGGTCAATCAGCAAATTCTGTGGCTTCAGATCACGATGCAGAATTAGACGGCGATGGCAAAAGAGTATGGCACTCGTTATCTGGTACAAGTAGCTCTTGACCAATTCACTGTCCATTGGCTTATCCGCCGGCAGTGAGTCCATGTACTTCCTGAGGTCCATCGAGAGGTATTCAAAGATCAGATATATGCCATTTTCTTCCATCAAAACGTTCTCCAAGCGGACGATGTGCTTTCCGTGCTTTAACTCTTTGAGCAATGAAATTTCCCTGTATTGAAATTATTAATATATGATATAGATAATCGGTTAAGCAAATGGTATTGCAGACATTAAGAAGGATGTACATACATCATTCATTAACGAACTTGAAAAGAAAGTTATGTACGGATGTACGTACAATGACTGTGCATTTGTATGTACATTTTATCATGATTTTTTCACCTTAAAAGGGCTTATTAACCCGAAAATACCTAACAAATCACTTACAAAATCACTTAAAAATCTGTTTACATAGCACATTTTCAATGGATAATAATAATAATAATAATATGGAAAGACAGCTTACCTGATTGCGGTCGCAGGGACGCCCCCGGTGTCCGATTCCATGCGAATTTTCTTCATTGCAACAATTTGCCCTGTTACCCGGTTGCGTCCTTTATACACCACACCATACGCGCCCCATCCAATCTTCTCAATTTTCTCGAAATTCTCCATTATTTATTTCGACTTAAATTAGCACGTTCACAAAGTCCGACTGGTAATGTTGCTAGACTGTCAAAACACAGAAAACAAGAAAAGCAAAGCCTACTTTAATTATGTGACAGGAGAAATATGCAATAAATGCAAATATGCGCTAATTAAACGGTAGTGTGTTGGTTAAAAAAATATATTTCAAGGGATGTAGCATAGTAGGATTATAATTGTATTATGGGATGTTATAAAGGCATTGTTTTGTCTTACCTGGCACGCTGTGGTACCGGGCACCGGAAGTCTTGCTGGGCTCACCTCGTTACTGCTGTCCCGTGGACATTTGGTCAATCGGATGCATATTCGCAGAGATGGCAACCAGGAATCCGCTGTTCCCGGGAGACTCGCAAATCGATCAACTAGTCCGGATGTTTAGGTTACTTATTAACTCCAACTGAAGACTTTTGGCCAGGCGTAACTTCCCTGCCCGGCCACGAGGACACATTCCCTTGCTTTTCGACCAACCAATTGGCCAACCAGCTCAAAAATCTCGACGCCAACGGAGTAGATCTTATCCAGAGCATGTTAATCTATGATCCTGACCACCGCATCTCCGCCAAGGATGTACTGAAGCATCCGTATTTCGATGTGTTCGAGTTTGACTTGGTTAGGAAATAATGTGTCTGTGTGCAATAATTTAATGACACAAAACTAAAACAGGAAATGTTTCTAACAAGTTTTAATATATACATTATGTTAATTTTGAAACAGTTGAGATTGGAACAACACAAATTGATGGTGGAATATTTGGCGAATATTTGGAACGAAAATATATATGGAATTTGACAACTGAGACGGTGTTATCATAGACGGTGGACGGTAGATGGGGGATGGAGCCTAGTTTTCTTGTACATTTTATCAAACATTTTTTGAATGAATAAAATCTTTTCATAATTCTTCAATTCTAAAAAGATTATGTTTTAATTAATCTCGTTGAAATGATTTTCACCAAGCTAGTTAGTTAACTGCTTAAGCGGATTTGTCAGGATTTTAAATTAAGTTTTAAGTACGACGGTTTCGCTGCGAATAGAGATTGGTAAGATTGATTGCAATTAAAAGAAGAGCTGAATGCTGACTCGGTTTGTCTGAGAATATTATTTCTTTATCCTTGCTGAGGTTGCTTTTATTAGGATATTATACTTTTCTTATTGTTTTTATAAAAGTTATGGAGTAACTTAATTTAAAGTCATATTTCTTAAATTTTTATGGTTTTTCAGACACATTTAGAAAAAAATTTTAAATCAAGTTTTAGAGATAGCTAAGATTGAAAGCAATAAAAAGAAGAGCTGAATGCCGACTCCGTTTGTCTGAGAATTTTATTTCTTTATCCTTGCTGAGGCTGCTTTTATTAGGATTTACTCTAGTTAAAACTTAATTGCCTTATTTCCTTTATAAAATTTATCGAGTGACTTCTTTTAAAGTCATTTTTCTAAAGGTATTTATCGAGCGACTTAATTTAAAGTAATATTTCTAAAGGTATTTTTCAGTTACATTTTCAATACTTTCATTAAAAAAGTTGAAGTTTATGAGTAATTGGCGACTGTACTAAAAAATGCTCAACACTTAAAAATATCGAAAATATCAGAAAAAGTAATGGAGTTCTTACTTTACAATTCTATAAGCAAACCTCCTTTCCTTATTTATTTCATACAATATTAAGATTAAGTAACTTTATTTAAAATCATATATCAGGCCATTTTTTATTTTAAAAAATTTAAAAAAGTTCTGTAAATGGTGACCATACCAAAAAATGGTAAGCCGATAGGTCAAAGAATATCGAAAATATCCTTAAACCCAATTGAGATTTTATTTAGCTATTCTATAAGCGAAATTACTTTTTCTACACAGGTTTGAAATTATACCTTTTAGGGCCTTTTATATTTTATAAACACTTTTTGTTCTGGAGCTAATAGTAAATGTATCAGAAATTGGCCAACAGATAGTCAAAAATTATTGAAAATACCCTAAACCCAAGCTAATTTTAACTTACGGTATTTTATAAGCATTTAATAAATCGCATATCACTTTTTACTTTAATTATTAGCAACTCCTTCGATATACATACTTATAGTAGCTATTTTTATAGTTCGCCGGGTACTCTAGTTGTAACTATAAAATAAATCCCAAATGTATATACTTTTTACCACCTAAGCACAAAAAATAGGCGACGACATTAACTTTGTTTCACACATTTATTTTTACGTCTATTGTTTTTGAAAATCTAAAGATTATCATCGCTTCAACTGAAGCTATGTAGACTTTAGACTCGCAATACAGTCACATTATTTCCTAACCAAGTCAGACTTGAACCCATCGAAATACGGGTGCTCCAGCACATCCTTGGCGGAGATGCGGTGAACAGGATCATAGATTAACATTTTCTGGATGAGATCTACACCGTTGTCATCGAGGTTTTTCAGCTGGCTGGTCAACTGGTTGGTCGACCAGCAAGGAAACGTGTCCTTGTAGTCGGGCAGTGAAGTTACGCCCGGCCAAGTGTCTTCAGTTGGAGTGGTAAGTATTCTGCAAATCACAAATCGTAATAACTTGCAAAATAAGTACACAATATATTTGATAACCAACCTAAACATTCGGAAAAGTTGATCGATTTCTGAGTCACCCGGGAACAGCGTTTTCCTCGTTGCCATCTCCGCGAATATGCAACCGATGGACCAGATGTCAACGGGACAGAAGTAACGGGGTGAGCCCAGCAGGACTTCCGGTGCCCGGTACAACAGCGTCACGATCTCGTGAGTGTAAATCCGCAGGGGAATGTCAAAGTGGCGGCCATACCCAAAGTCAGCCACCTTTATCAGGCCGTTCTGGTCAATCAGCAAATTCTGTGGCTTCAGATCACGATGCAGAATTAGGCGGCGATGGCAAAAGAGTATGGCACTCGTTATCTGGTACAAGTAGCTCTTGACCAATTCACTTTCCATTGGCTTATCCGCCGGCAGCGAGTCCATGTACTTCCTGAGGTCCATCGAGAGGTATTCAAAGATCAGATATATGCCATTTTCTTCCATCAAAACGTTCTCCAAGCAGACAATGTGCTTTCCGTGCTTTAACTCTTTGAGCAATGAAATTTCCCTGTATTGACAATCAAATTTGGTAAGCCGTCGAGTAAAGTATTAATATATGATATAGATAATCGGATATAAGCGAATGGTATTGCAGACATTAAGAAGGATGTACATCATTCATCAACGATATCGAAAAGAAAGTTATGTACGGATGTACGTACAATGACTGTGCATTTTATCATGCAATGAAATTTCCCTGTATTGAAATTATTAATATATGATATAGATAATCGGATATAAGGTATTAACTTTAAAAAAGACGTACATCATTAATTACCAATTTCAACAAGAAAGTTATATACGGATGTACGTACATATGACTGTACATATGTATGTACATTTCATCATGCTTTTTTCCACCTTAACAGGGCTTAATAACCCGAAAATACCTAACAAATCACTTACAAAATCACTTAAAAATCTGTTTACATAGGACATTTTCAATGGAAAGTATAATAATAATATGGAATAATAGCTTACCTGATTGCGGTCGCAGGGTGGCCCCCGGTGTCCGATTCCATGCGAATTTTCTTCATTGCAACAATTTGCCCTGTTACCCGGTTGCGTCCTTTATACACCACACCATACGCGCCCCATCCAATCTTCTCAATTTTCTCGAAATTCTCCATTATTTATTTCGACTTAAATTAGCACGTTCACAAAGTCCGACTGGTAATGTTGCTAGACTGTCAAAACACAGAAAACAAGAAAAGCAAAGCCTACTTTAATTATGTGACAGGAGAAATATGCAATATATGCAAATATGCGCTAATTAAACGGTTGTGTGCTGGTGTAAAAAAATATATGTATATCAAGGGATGTAGCATAGTAGGATTATAATTGTATTATGGGATATTATAAAGGCATTGTTTTGTCTTACCTGGCACCGGAAGTCTTGCTGGGCTCACCTCGTTACTGCTGTCCTGTGGACATTTGGTCCATTGGATGCATATTCGCAGAGATGGCAACGAGGAAACCGCTGTTCCCGGGAGACTCGCAAATCGATCAACTAGTCCGGATGTTTAGGTTACTTATTAACTCCAACTGAAGACTTTTGGCCAGGCGTAACTTCCCTGCCCGGCCACGAGGACACATTCCCTTGCTTTTCGACCAACCAATTGGCCAACCAGCTCAAAAATCTCGATGCCAACGGTGTAAATCTTATCCAGAGCATGTTAATCTATGATCCTGACAACCGCATATCCGCCAAGGATGTACTGAAGCATCCGTATTTCGATGGGTTCGAGTCTGACTTTGTTAGGAAATAATGTGAATAGCCGAAAAATAAACGTGTGAAACGAAGTCGTACAATAATTAAATGACACAAAACTAAAACAGGAAATGTTTCTAACAAGTTTTAAAATATACATTATGTTAATTTTGAAACAGCTGGGATTGGAACATAAAAAATTGATGGTGGAATATTTTGGGAGTATTTGGAACGAAAATATATATGGAATTTGACAACTGAGACGGTGTCATAATAGACGGTGGACGGTAGATGGGAGATGGAGCCTAGTCTTCTTATACATTTTATCAAACAATTTTTCAATGAATAAAATCTTTTCATAAGTCTTTAATTTAAAAAAGATTCTATTCTAGAATTGAGGTTATTTCAAAACATTTTTGCATTAAATTTTAAGCTAGATAAAGCCCAAATTTTTAGATATTTCATGGTTAGGTCCTGTAATAACTTATTGATTGAGGATATATCTAAAAATATTGAGTCTGAGTTATTGTTTGCATTTTTGCACTTGTATAAAGCAAAAATATTTAATTTTTTCTTATATTAGTTTTATATTATTTTATAGACGGTACAATAGAAGGTACAATATTCACCCAGCTAGAAATGTCTGTACTTCTCCCCAAAATGAAACACTTTGCATATCTTAGAAGACTTTTAGCCAAAGGAATGTAAAGGTCTTGAAGAAGAAGGATGGTCTTGCGGTAAGAAGGGCCCGACCTGACTCACTCATTGAACTTAGGGTCGAACCAGTCGGTTAGTCATATTCCTGTGACTAAGCGGACTCTCCCCCTCCGAAAAATGCCTGAGAGAGAGAGGAAGGAGACCCTACGTAAGCCCACCTAAATTGCAATGGCTGCCGGCGGGAATGCATCAGTGAACACACACACAGTGGAAATAATAAAATAAATGGAATACAAAAAAAATAATACCCCTCGCTCAGAGTGTTTGCCATTTGATTGTCATGACCAACTTTTCACTGCCGTCGATGGCGATGGCGATGGCGATGTTGCAGCCGCTAATATGCAACAACATGCAACAACTGTTTGCAAATTGCACGACAAAGCGAAAACTGGGAAAATAGTTAAGTAATTTGCAGTGGAAAGCAGTTTGGAGAAATTCGTTTTTCTTGCTCTTTGCTGGAGATGTGGCTGCTGCTGCTGCGAAGTTGCTGTTGCAGTTGCATCTCGTTGTTGTTGCTGGTGTTGCAGTGTGGCACACATAATGCTGCCACGTTGCCGCGATCCACATCCGTTTTGAGTTGCTGTTGCCGCATTAGAAAGTTGCAACTGCAACTGTCATGGGCCGCTGCCTGCTGCAGCTTTTCTTTTTCCCACTCGCCGAATTGGGGCTAACAGCGCTGTGTGTGCGCTGTGTGTGTGTGCACTGTGCAACGTGTAATGAGTTTTGACCTCATAAAATCTTTTGGCGAATTTTCCTTTGGCATTTTCTCTTCTCGAAAATACTTTGCATTCGGCCGAGGGAAATTTGAGTAGCAGAAAGGAGAAACTTACTGGTGGGCGGTAACCGCCTGAGTGTGGAATATGATTTAAGAAAGTTCTTGAACGATAACTATGATTAATTGATTGCATTATAATTTGATTTTTTAATAATACATAATATAATATTTAATATAATTTGGAGTTTAACGATGTCATTAAATTATTTATTTATTGTATAAGCAGAAGTTATATTAGAACATCCGCAAATATTTCTTAAGTTACTAGAAAATCGTTTCATAAAATATATAAATATATTATTCATTATTACAGCTATTCAGTAACTGACCTACTGTAACTTGATAATTTCATAACCCCTTTGATAAGGGCCATTATGTGACACCTTTTACTATCCCTGATAACATAACTGATTTCATTAGTCATTAAATTTTGATAGATAATGGTCGAAATGTGGTCATTCCTAATTATTATCGAATCTTGTTTATGGTGCCAAGTACCATGTATACATGACTCATGGTTATAGGTACAAACTACAATTTATTATAAACCAAAGGTGGACTTTTTCCTAATTAACTGCAAGCGAGAAAAGCTTAGGGTTGTTTTTTATAAACATTTACAAAAATTGTTATACATTATATAATATTATATACTTTAAATATAGTGTAATCTTAAGTAAGATATTTATTTTTATATTTACATTTTAATAATTGTATTACATTAAAGCTGTTTTCAGTTTTAGGTTATAAATTGAAAGAGTAACATTAAACAGTTAAGCTAGAGACTATATATGAAAGTGCTCTTAGTCTTTAAATTAAATTAAAATGCCTTCCATAATTATTATTAACTAAAAATACAAAATATTGAAGTGGTAATGTTATTTTTAGGTCTTCCATAATTCGATATAAAATAACTATAAAATTATATGTTAAAGAAATACAATTTTTTTAATTTAACAAAAAAATTTCTTTGTAAACGTAACTCATGTTTAACCTGGTTCAAATTGATTCTTCTATTAATGTTCTTATTACCTCCAGAGTATGTACTATCCTATACTTGCGAAATAATAATATCACCATATATCTTCCTTTATTTCATCAGCCACATTTGACCCCGAACAACCTTTCATTCGCTGAAGTTAATTATCCTTGAAAATGCAGAATACCCCTTAGGCCGCCACTTGAAAATCTATTTACGGCCCACGCCTGGAAATCAAATCCTGTCACATTAATACTTATCTCCAAACAAATGTAATTTAAGTGTGATTACGGTTGCAGGGGTCAAGGGGCCATGTGGCTTTGACCGAGCAGACGGCCGCTTATGTCCTGTGTTCGATGTCCTGTGACCTCGGCGAGTGCATTAAACTGAGGCCGACGCCGCAAGTCCCAGGTCGTAGGTCGCAGTTCGCAGAACGAGAGTCAACGAACGAAATATCCCCAAAAAATGCCGAGAAATCCTCTAAAAAGTTGCGCCTGTGACTGGGCCAAAAGAGAGAGGAGAAAGAGTGCCTTTCGTAATGCCCGAGGACCAAGGACCGACGCCAACCGCTGTCATTGCACTCGCCTCCTGCCTCCTGCTGCCTCCTGCGACTTCCGTCGACAGCGAAAGCAGAAAACCCAAAGGTTATTATAACAATAAGAAGCAGCCAATGTCTGGGCCCCCACCACCGAGAATCCTGCACGGGACGAGTCTAATAACCTTTCCCTTTCACCGCACAAATCCAGCAGACGACGCCCACATAAACTATATATACATATAAGTGTATATATAACCCACAACGACAGTAAAAGTCATCGGCATCGAGGCTGGGACATCATCTTCCTGCCGCTCCTGCCGGGGCCTTATGTAAGCTCAGCTAAGGCTAATGAAATTGCCCGACGACTGCTCATTTATTATTTATACAAATAATGTTGAAATTCTTTGATGATCGTTTTTGGCATTGTTTAATTAAAAAAGGGACATGGTTCTAGAAATTACCAAGTCATAGAAAAATGGGTAAATCTTAAACTTGGTTAGTCTGAAAATGTGATTTAATCGGGATTTTGTGTCTCTGAATGTTTAGGAATTTCACAATAAAGCTATAAAAGAGGCCAAAGTAAAATAAGACAATTTTAGTGCAGACTTTATAAAAATAATTATTTTTAAAAATCTACATTTTATGGGATTGTATAATCTTAAATAAAATATCAATAATAATTTTAATATCAAATCCTGTAACTCTAGCTTATTTTATATTCAATATTACTTGTTAAATATCACTTTAAAATGCCTGAACTTATTTCTTAGTGTACACGTGTCACTTTAGGGTCCTGTCTGAAGAGTAGCGTGTAGAATAGGGTCAAAAGCCTGGACCATTCAAGCGTAGCGTGCACCTGAGAGAATGAGAACGTGAGCAATAACATCCAGACGGGCAGACAATTATCGAGGGGAGAAAGATGCTAAACAGAGAGAACACTCAAGGGGTGACACTGGCACTGTGATCACAAAGTTAGCTTTAATTGAACAATATGAATTAGATTATGGTGAAATTATGACTATCATAGGTAATGATAAAAAATTAACACAAAATGTAAATAGGATTAAGAAAATTATTGTTTGTATTTTAAATATGGTTTAATAATAATAATTAGCAAGTGGAATATTTCAAAATTTTGTTTACTGTTTCTTTCTGCTTATATTAGTATACGTAATAATATTAAGTATACGCCTAGTTGTATATTAAACACTAACGATATTCTAATTGTATTCCAATCTTATATATTTTGAGACTTATATTTTTTTGCTTTCTGGAATATACCTAAACTTTCTTACTTGCTATAATTTAACCTCTAATCTCTACACTCCTGCCCACTGTGCCACGGTTGGTCGCGCAGGAATTGCGGCAGACGGCAGCCGGCAGACTGTTGACGCTCGCTGGTAGATAGTACATGGTAGATGGGCTAACTGGGAGTCCCGGGAGTCGGGAGTCAGGAGTAGGGTGTCGGGAGTTGGGAGTAGGGTGTCGGGATCGGAATCGGGAGTATGGAGAGCAGTCGACGGAGTCAGCAGGAGAAGGAAGAAGCGTCAGAGTTCCCGGCAAGTGAACGAACTGTTGCGCGTGTGTGGTGTGTGCGTAAGTGTTGGTGTTGTTGTTGTGTTCGATGGCCATGGATGATGTGGATGTGACTGTGACCGTGGACATGGATGTTGTTTTCTGGTCCCTCTTTGCCGCCGCCTGTGAGTGTTGTTGTGACTGTATTGTGACTGTGGTTGTGTGGCTGTGTGCCTGCCCTGCCCAAATGTCATTGCTCGATGGCGACGCCAGCCGAAGACTTAACCTTGAAAAGTTTAACTTCGCAATAAAGGACGAGAGCGAGAGCAAAGACGTGATGAGAGCGGGGGGCTGCAGATGAGGGGGAGAAATAGCGACGCACACGTATTTTATTTTTTTTGAGGGTATGTGTGCAGACGTCTAAGCATGTAGCCCTGTACAGTGGTACTTCGGTAAATAAGAGTAACTGAGTAATTAAAAAAGGAAAATTATGTGAATTTTTTACCTGTTATATATTAAGGCTCGAATGCGCCACCTGGCGGCTACAGCTTGCAACAGCAGTGCCTTAGGGCGGTGTGTTAAAATTCTAACCTTATTGCTAGTATCTCCCATGTTTATCATCCGATTTTACTGAAAATTTCAGGAAACGTCCGCTCTATTTTATACCTATTTTATGCGTGCAACAGATTTCAATGTTGTCACCAAATTTGGTATAGTCTCTGAGATCTGTTGTTTCACACGGACGGACAGAGGTTGGCACTAACCCATAATACCCTTGTACCCTATGGGTATCGGGTATAAAAATTAAGGGGCTATAAAAGATTTGAAATCGTTAGGATTCTGAATGTCAATAATATTTCTATCCCCCAGATAAGAACCTAAAATCTTTTGAAGTTTAGATAAGTTAAGATCAAATTTTAGGATAGTTAAATCAAAAAAATCATTTTCGAAATCAGGCATTAAATCTGTTAAAAAAATCCTTTAGTTCCCCGAGTCCCTTTTACCGAATGATCCCTGTATGCATATTTTGTGGCGACTTGTTTTTAAGAACAGTCGTTGACTCATGCTGTAGCTCAGGATATGGCTATATTTATATATGTATATACTTCATATAGACCACAAAGCCGCCCATGCATACTGGCATTCGATTTCGGGCCAACACCAAAAAAACCGCTCGAAATGGCCCAGAGATCATCGAAAGATTCGAGAACTTGACGGGAGGCCGATCGCAGGCAGGGGTGAAATGGAATGGGCCAAGCTGCGGACTAAGCGTCAAAACATAGCGCAGCATATCAATTGACTTGGCCAAAATAAAAAGAGAAAGCGGGCCCCGTTAAAGAACACGAATGCCAAACAACGGTAAGATGGGGAACATAAGCGGCGTAACATAAAATCCAAAGCCAACGGGCCAACAAAGAAAAGAACGAAACTGGGTCGAGCGACCAAGCGAGCCCCAGCAAGCAAACGAGCGCATGCAACATGCAACATCCGACATGTTGCCACCCAACATGCAACATGTTGGGCCCCGTCGTTCGCTTAGCATTGAACTTGTTCGTTCGCCGTTGACTCTGAAAACTCAACTGTGAATAAATTGCAATTACAGTTGAACTTCAACTTTAGTTGGGGGCTTTTTGAATTGAAAAATTAAGGAAAATTAATGTAAAACGATTTTTACAAGGCTTAAAAATATTTTTTTTTTAATAATACAATTCTATTTCGGGCATTTATTGTTTTTTTGTATCAAAAATGATGTATTATTTATTATAAAATAAGATAAAATCAATAGGGTTGTATGGTCACACTTAAATTTATTTTCTAAAGCTGGAATGAAGAAAATATGAATTTTTCAAAGAGTTTTTACAAAAATCCATCAATTTTCTTTGCATTTTAAGTAAGAAAATTATTTATATATTTATTTTCTGGCTAAAAGAACATTAATCAAACTTCTTGTTCTTGGAATATTAAACAAAAACCATTACCATCAAAAATTATAACTTAAAACTCTTAAGAGAGAAAGGATAGATTTAATGAATATTCCCTCAAGAAATATATTATTTTTCAGTTTAAATTTCAATTTATAAATGTGATAATTCTTCTAAAGATTTCCTTAAAATTCCCAAATGCCCCAAAGGCTCCCACAGCTGCTCTCCTTGCTCTCCCCCTCTTTTCTCGCTCTGAGAACATTTTGAGTGCTCTGCCTGCGTCGACGCCAGCTGCGACTGCGACGTCAGCAGCGACGCCGACAGAGCCGGCCTGCAGCCAACAACAATTTTCAGTTTCGATTCGTTTGGTGCTCTGGCAACAACAACAAACAACAACACACCACACACACACACGTCAGCGGCAACAACAAAAACTGCTCGAAGATTCTAGCGGCGAAAAGTGAAATTTTGTTTGTGGCCAAGAAAACAAAAATTAGCAAAAACCAAAAACAAAAAAAAACAAAACAGAAAGAAAGGGGAAAAAACCCAAACAAACCAAAAAACAACGCAAGACCGAAAAGATCGAGAATTTCATAACGGCAGCAGCAGGCCGCGCCTTTCGTATTTTGTGGTAATTTCTTTTGTAATTTGTGGCGCAATTAATGAAATCGAAATATGCAATTGCTCACATAAGTCCACATGTTTTTTGGGTGCAGAATTTAAAAGAGACGCAAATAACCAGTATATACTATGTTCCATATACTCTAGTATACGCGAAATAACCCAATAAACAACAACAAGCCGCCGGAACAAATACGAAAACACATTAAAACGACGCGATCAAAACAAAAAGCCAAAAAATTCGGCCAACAAATTAAGGTAAGCATGAGTTAGACTACTTGATACCCTGTAAAAAGGTTTTTAGGAATTATCTTGGGATGAACTACGGTTTATAATAAGAAATTCTTAAAACCCTAATAAATTAAGTTTTAAATTCGTATTTATTAAAGCATAAACATAGAAATTCTTTTAATATACACTTCATATATTTCATTTTTAAATGTTTTTATGCAATTGGGGATCATGATCAGTAATCCAGGCTATCAATCAGTGGCTATAGTACGCTTTTATTGAACATGATAACAAATTTCACGCATTTGATCATTAGATCATAAGAAATTCTTAAACTCCAAATAAATTAAGTTTAAAATTCGTATTTATTAAAGCTAACATAGAAATTCTTTCAATATACATTTTAAAATGTTTTTATACAATTGGGGATCATGATCAGTAATCCAGGCTATCGATCAGTGGCTATAGTATGCCTTTAATGAACATGATCACAAATTTCACGCATTTGTTCTCAAAAGTTATTATGAAAATGTATCAGTTATTGATCACTGCGGTAACAGAATTCAACGTAAGGATCTCTAATTGATGAAAATAAGCCTTTAGAGATCATGATCTTAAATGAAAACATAGATTCATAAAAATCTATCGGTTACTGATCAATAAGATACCAATGATCAAGATCTGCCTCCAAAGGCAACCAAGTAGTAAAGATAAGTGACATACCCCACAAATTACAGGGTACACCAAGCAAGTCGGTTAATTTTCGGCTGCGCACTCTCTCTCCCCCTTTCTCTTCGCCTCTCTCTCTCAGGCTTTCTTCCGCTCACGATTACTGTCACGATCACGACATGTGACTCACGTCGTCGAGGCCTTTTGATAGGCACTCGATTGTTTTGCAGTTTTTGTTTTTTCTCCTCTTTTTTTTTGCGCGGCTTGTCTGCGCTTCATTCATAAACTTTAAGGTTTACGCGGTGCTTCAGATAAAAGCGAATCACCGAACAAACAAAATACACAAACTAAATACAGGTGCGTTTCCCCCTGAGAGGGAGATAGAGGCGCCATTAGAACGCACTGCATTTAACTATCGCCACAAAAAACTATCGCCAATAAAAGGAACAAGCGAGCAACAACAAACAGTAATTGCAATTACAAATACGAAGTTGCGTTGGCGGTCACATTGCTCGCTTACACTTAATACATACATTCATACATATATTTGTATTGCAACTGAAAAGTTGTTTCTTTGTTTTACCGTAAACTTACACACATAAAAATGTGTATATAAAAAAAATCTATATAAAAGTTGCCATATAAATGTATATAGATACGTAACTTTGTAAAATCATCGTTAACATGGGAGGAGAGATGGGAGCTGTAGAGAACCGGAGTCTGTAATACCATTTGGGATCAGTTACAGAAGGAATACTTGGGAATTATAGTCTTATTAATGGAATATTTATCTATAGAAACCTAAAATATTGTCTCGAGGATTCAAGAACTATCTTTCTCTATCATTTAAAATGAGATTGTTTTTAAAGATCATTTAGGAATATTTTTGAAGCTTCCTATCTAAAAAACAAAAAATTATATACGAGTTGAGTTGATTTTAAGATCATTTTAAATTATTTAATAAATTTAAAATTTGTTATCGTAGTTTCTGTTTGGATTCTTATTTATTTCTTTGATTTTATTCTTATTTTTATTTTATTCTTTAGCTATTTGAAAACTGAAAGATCCACCTATAATATAAAGCACTCCCCAAAAAATTCAGGAAAAAATGAAAAGGGAAACCTCTATTTACCTGAATTATTAAATAAAACTTTTGCCATGTAAGTAAATTAACAAGTTAATGAATAAAACCACAAAACCCTCTCACAAGTGTATAAAAATTTAACGGATATTTCAACGCACACACCCACAAGAGCCCCACAGACAGGAACAGAGAGATGGAGCGAGAAGGAGAATAATGATGGATGGCTGGCGAGGAAGGGGGACAGTCAGTCTGACAGACAGCAAGTGCAAGTGTTCCACTACACACGCACACATGTCGCGTGTCTGAGTCTGAGTGTGTGTGTGTGGGGGTATCAGAATCTTTTATTTCTGCTTTTTTATGCAATCTCCGGTTGTATTTAAAACCAGAATGGCATGTCGCCGAGTCTAGACCATGTATATAGACGCATTTACCATTCAAGACGAGAGTATATAACTTAATTACCCTACACTATATATTTTTTTTTCGACGCGAAGAATCCTTTGTAGTGGAGCTGAAAAGCTTTTGAGCTAAGCAAATATTATACATGCAAATATTCGTGCCTATATCGATGACGAATTTCCGGTTATTCGATTCTTAGGTCGCTGAATCACCTATTTGGAGTGTAATTGAAATTTGACTCTGGTATCCCACAAAATAAACTTATTATTACTGGAGATCCAAAATGTTTAAAATTATATACCAAGAATCGTGTAATTCGTGAATTTCGTGAATTCGTGAATTCCAAGAATCGTGTAATTGTACTTTACTGAATGCATAAATCTCAATAATCTGCAGAAGAGCTTAAATTAAAGTCAATGAATAATAACTTGGGACTTCATTGGCTTTATCCTTCCTGTAAATACATATGTATCTTTAACGTCTTATTCTTTGTGTACTTGTGTGTTCTTTTGTTTTAAGTGGAATCAATGAATTACATTCTTAAAGAAATAAATATAAAATTCCCTGAATTCTTTTGCAAACTTAAGCTCCTATCAAAGTCAAGTTGACACTCTAGCTTAAATAAAATTTACTGAAAATATAAACTATTAATTCGTACGTCAAGCTGCGACATCTAATTAGCAAATCGAACTTTTAAAATCAGATTACGCATGACATTGGAAGGTTATATAATAGTTATAGCTTTGATCGTAGCAACAGCTTCGTTTTTAGGCTAGAATCATTTCTAGATTAGTAACGAATCCGTTTCGGATTGCCCATTTAAGGTGATGAATATTACGCGAAGTGATTCACAACAGATTATTCATAGATTACTCAATTAACGTTAATTAGAGGGAAACGTGTATATATATACATATATTTGTATATTCAAATATGTAATCACGAACGTAAAAAATGATGCAATAATATTATATAGAGCTATATAAAGCGATCAAGTTTGCTTTCCCCCTTTGGCCATCCTTGAACCCAAGCCGTGTGTTATTGTGAAATTAAATCTTATTTTCCTCCCTTATCGGTCAGTTCTCTTTTAAATAATGGATTCGTTGTTTTTATCAAATTTAGAGATTTTTCCAAAACACAGAAAAAACTGATTGGTTAACTGTAGCGTTTTATAAATAATTAAATTATATTCGAACCTTAAAAACCTACAGATTAATCAGAAACTATGCAAATTTGATCTTTTATAATAATAAAATGCAAATTTTTCACACAAGTACTTTACTTTATTTACTTTACTTTATTTTTATTATGAATTGAGATTATATTGACCCCTATTTTATGTGCATATTATTTTCTGTGTAGTTTGGGTACTTTAGAGCAGAATGACTCGATATAAATGTGGAAACAAAGGCCACAGCTGACGGCTGCAATTCCCGCCCCGTCCGTATGTTTATTTACATACGCATTCATGTACAAATTGGTGGCACTTATCGGGAGTGATAAGCGGAATGCATTCGTAATCGCCGTACGGCAACAGACCCGGAGTCGGAGAGCACTGAACATACCGAATACGGGAATGGGGAGTGTGTAGAGTGCAGAGTTCGGAGCAACCAACTGTTGGCCATGGGCGATAAGCCTGCACTAAACCCCGCGCACAAACTCAAATATTGAAGCCAACCAGCCGTCAAAAGAAACCCGAGAAAATAATAAATATAAGCAAAAATCTAAAAGCACTGAGATCTGGTTTTTATTTAATGATATTACATCTACTAAGCGTCTGTAAAATATTCTGAACACAAGTAATGGTCATAAAATCAAGACTTAAGCCTTATAATTATTAATATTAAAAACGACACAACATTTTGCATTACTCTATACTTAAATGACTTTTCTTCTTCATTATTACCCATTTCTTAGCACTTTATATTAAACTTTAAGGCCTACATATAAGATATTTTAATTTAAACAAGATTTCTAGACTAAGTATGATTAAAACAAATGTGAATTGTCAATTTATATTGATATTATATTGTATTCAAACTAAAGCTACGTACTCAGACACGCGAAAAGTGTTCCTTAGCATTGAGTCAAAACGAGGGGTCAATAGTCACTCTATCGCATTGCTTAGGAACACTTTTCACATCTCTGAGTACGTAGCTTAAGATGGCAATACTTTCCAAATAATACCTGATACCAGCCTGTAACTGCCTCACTTTTTGCCTGAAAGGGGGGCTTGGCCCGAATGAAAAATATGAAATAAACTGGATTATGTCAGATTTGAAAATCGCTTTATTTTGTGCACAAAATACCCTTTCCCAATACTACCCAGCAAGCGATGGAAAACAGTTGTTTTGCAGGTTAGAGAGACAGTGAGAGGCCGGTGCTGTAACAGGGGAGCGGAACAGAGACGCCAGCACAGCCCCAACGGCAAGAAACGATCTCAAGGACAGAGAGTGTGTGTGTGTGTGTGATTGCAATGTTGTGTGGGGTCAGGCAAATACGAATACACACACGCAGCAGGCGAATGTGAATGGCAGAACAGAACCAACAACGGCGAGAACAAAAACAAAACGCGCTCCGCTTGGTAAAAAAATGAATTGAAGTTCTTTATTTTTTTTTATATAACTCCCCACTCATCGGCTGGGCATCTGTTTGTGTGCGAGTGTGTGTGAGTCTGTTTTGCAAACACTGCGATCGGTAGGTTCAAGGCCAGCGCCTCGAAGGTTCAAAACACTCTCCGTTCCAGACAAAAGGAGTGCTCGCCGCGTATTCATAATCGCTTGCCTGTGTGTTTGTGTGTGTGTGTATATACCACGCCCACATGGGCATATGCGAAAGCGAAACTTATCGCCTGTCGCTTCTCCGATTGTCGCTTATGTAATACAATCCTTCATGGGGGTGCCAGTATGAGAAAGAGGAAGAAGAAGACGAGCAACCAAGAGTCACACTCACACTCAGGCAGAAGAGGGTATATACAGTGGGTATTAAGTGATCTAGATTCTGGAATCAAAAATGATCGTCTTCCTGGGGTTTATTTTAATAAAAGGGTTTTAAAAATTTAAATAAATAAAAAATATTCTTTTATTTACGAAAAAAAAATGTATTTATGGGATTAAAAAATCTCAGTGGATTGGCAATCAATAAAATTTTTGATCAAAAGTATGCTCCAATATGTTACACCTTACAAAAGACAATTTTACGATGAATTTATGGTCCACAAAATTTTGTTGCATACTTTTTGACACCATTTCCATGTATTTTAAATCCACAGCGATTTCTGTATTCCACTGATACTCAAATTTTTATCAGAACTCTTAATTTTGTGGTATTCTCCCTTATAAACTTTTAAAAACATAAAATGAATAATTGTCTCCTTCGAGAAACCATTTTTCTATGCCCTATAATCCTCTAATCTTCAGCAGATCGAATTAAACTTACCTTACTCATTAATAAGGAGACCCAATTATGCACGATCCTCAAAAGGAGTTCCCACTGTACTCTTATGACAAGACAGCATTCTAGATTACATAAAGAGCAAGATCAGCGGATCGAGGCGAGCGAGGAATGTGCAGCCCAGAACGCAAAACTCCCTCTCTCTCTCCACCACCCCCTTCCTTCTGTCCACTTCGACCCTCGGTCACTGGCCACACACATACAGCCAAGCACACACATATATTAGCACATTGCGTATGCCATTTTGGCTGTGTGGGGCTGTGGGAGCGAGTGGGACAAAAGGTCTGCGAGAGCGGACAGAGCAGCCGCCGGCGGCTTCGCAGTCGCAGCGCTGCCCGTAGAGTTAATGCACTCCCAGAGAAGTTCAAGGCTGAACGAATCAGTCGTTGGCTTCACTCGCCTCGCTCGCTCTTTCGGCTGCAGCCCCTACACACGCACAGTGGAGTTCAAGGAAATAGGACTAGAGGTTAATGTTATTCACAGATTGCTAATATAATTCACCACCGAATTATTCAAACGTCGTAATTACAGTTCTTGATTTGAGATCGAATTTATAGTATAGTCAACTTTTAAAGGAAGAACTACCAGAATAATTTGTAGATTGGGAAAAAGTCATATTTTGGAGACAAATGTATCTTTATTCATAAAACTTTAAAATATTTTACAGCATACTTTTGAGAGATTAAGAGATTTTATCGTGAAAAGATCTATTTATTACATTTACCTGCATTTATATATATTTTTAATTACATACTCATTATATTTCTCTTAGTCGCACAAAAAAATAAATCTCTTGCTTATATGAAGACCTATTCCCTTACCCCCTGCTGTATGCGTGTGCTTGCGAGTGGGTATTCCAATAAGATCATTTCGGTGGCGGAGCAGCGAAATAAAAACAAAAATGATACTCGCATTATTGTTGTATAAATTAGCACAGCGCCCAGTCTGTGTGCATTTATAAAAAAAATGCGCAGCTGGCATCGTGGGGTAGTCGCATTTTCCTCCGCCCCGTCTTCCTTCCCTTCTCCTTTCTCCCCTGTGTTTGTGTTTTCTTCCTCTTGTTCTATGTAAAGTATGCAGGGTAATGTAATATGTATGTATGTAAGGCTGTGTATGTGTAGGCCCATAAAGTATGGCGATAGTAAAACAGTTGAGATATTTATGCATACTTACAATTAAATTGATATGTATATGTACACATGACAGCGAGTAGCCCTCTCCATCTCCCACTCTCCTTCTGGTGCGTAAACAGGCTTAAGTGGGGAATAAGTGCATATTATCACACATGACATGACATCCGTGGAGTCAGATTGGGCTGGTCTCTGGAAATATATAACCAAGAAAAACTGTACTATTGGGTAGATTTTAATATGGATTATAAGGATAAAAAGTTTCAGATCGATTCGTTGAGAATTAATATATAAAAACTTAAGCTACGTACTCAGACACGCGAAAAGTGTTCCTAAGCATTGAGTCAAAACGATCGCACTGCTTAGGAACACTTTTCGCGTGTCTGAGTACGTAGCTTTAACTAAAACTTAATACATTTTTAGAACTTGCATTTTAAAATTAAATCATTAAAAAAACAGTTTACAGCTTAGTTAAATAATTTAATTACTATTTAGTTATTCAACTTTAAACTAAAATTACTTTCAGTTTAAATAATACGTTTTAACTGAAACCCTTAAAGTAATTTCACCTCATGAATAATATTATCGGCTTACGTCACACGAAAACAGGTTTTGTGTTAAATACGAAAATATTTTGTTAAAATATCGTAAATTGCGAAATACTTTTACGTCACACTACAAAT
Organism: Drosophila tani; assembly: GCA_008042535.1. Classification (NCBI taxonomy): domain Eukaryota; kingdom Metazoa; phylum Arthropoda; class Insecta; order Diptera; family Drosophilidae; genus Drosophila; species Drosophila tani. Next base: position 7,817 of record VNJO01010342.1, on the reverse strand, counting down.
AATTCTGGGGTCACATTACGTAATTGGATTCCAGAATTTAAGGAAACACTTGGAATAATGCCTATAATTTGTAATTATATAATTTAGTGTTAGGATTATAATGACTAATTTAAAACTCTGGGTTAATTTGTTTCTAAAGAATTTATCACTGTGGACGGCAGTCCACGTAGTGACGATGAGCACCTAGACTGTGGTACAAATAGAAAGCACTGTTGACACTCACATTTAAATATTTATAATCTACGCGACTTATTGGCAATTTCATTAATTATATCCGACGTTTGAAGAACCAGCCTAATGGAAATTTATGAGTAGCCAGTTTACGACGTATGCAAATTGGCCAACGAGAATGATGTAAATTCTACTAACGATTTGCAATCTTTGGTGGAGACACAGATACAGACCCAAGCAGTTTCCATAGAAGCAATTTCCGTTTTCCTCATTTTATTTCGTATTCGCGCTTTCCACCGCCTGAGAGCTCTTTTTTTTTGCAGCCAAGTGACATCACATGCATTTCCCATTAGTCAGCGAAAAATGGCTAATTAAGCGAAGATGAGTGCAAAAAAAATTCTCGGAAGAACTTTTGCATAATCGAATTTTGGGTGGGAGACAGAGAGACAGAGAACACTACGATTATTAGGATTGCGATAAAGTTCAAGCGTGTTGCAAGCAGAGTTCAAGTTTCTTTCGTCACAGAGAGAGGCAGAGAGAGGAAAAGAGAGCTTTTATGACTTGTATTATTCGTTTTGTTGGTTTTTGTGTCTGCAACTGCTGCGCAAATTGCTTAACAGCCGAGAGAAAGAGCGAGAGATATGACCAATCAACCTACTTAGGGGGGCTTGGGGGCAGGCCTGATGCCTGCTGCTTGCTGTTGGCGCTCTAAATTTAGCATTTCTGAAGAAGAATTCTTCTTGTGCTGCGCCGTTGGCATTTTGCTGCTATAAAAGGGATAATACGAATACTGCCTACTTGACACATGTACGTATATACAATATATTTGTATCTGTGTGCGCTGCCATCCTCCTCTGACGTGCATTTCGTTTTCATTCTTATTCCTCGTTTATTTCGTAATAATCGCAACATCCGCTGCTGGCTCGGGACTTGCGACTTGGGTTGGGTCTTCTTCCACATCGTCCTCCTCCTCCTCCTCCATCTCTCATTCTCTCTGAGTTCTCCCTTTGTTGGCAGAACGATCTCGGCGGCCCCTCTTGTCTTCTTTGTCCGACGTTCTTCTGGTTTCTTCATCGCCTGTCTTCTCGGTGTTTGTATGTGTGTGTGTGTGTGCCTTTTTTTATCACTGTTGCATTATATAATTGTGATTTACGCTGACAGTTTTATATAACCCATGGGGCGTATGCTCTATGTACTTAATTATAACACGCATTACGTATACGCAGGGCATGCTTTTGATTGTTTAATTAGGTTTATCGGGGGGCACTTTTGGGAGTATTTGGGAAAGGATCAAGGAAAACCTTTAATTTTAAAGTAAATTGTATTAATTTATGAAAAAGACTTAAGTGTTCTGCTGATTTTCAGTAAATAATGTAAAATAAATCTTTGTAAAAATGGTATATGCTTTATCAAGTTTATTTCTGAATTAATTGCTATATCTATGATAAGACTAAATTATTTTTTCATTATGTAAACATACATATATATATTAAGTATTATTCAGTGTGACCATGTTGTTATGATTTATGTAAGTAGCATTAAGTGTGAACATCTTGTTATAGAATATATTATTGTATGTTTTCGATAGTTCTGTACACGATAGTATCGATAACACGATAAATATTGGAAGGAAGCGCAGCCAACTTCACTTTATAAAGAAGAAGCATAAGAAACAGACGCTCAATAAAATAAGAAATATATAATCATTAAAATTAAAGACCATCATTTCCAATTATAAATTCATTTAAGTTCTACTTTTCAAAATATTTATATTTTTTCCTATGATTTTTTCCAAGAAATTCCCGAAGGCAGCATAAACTACTTCAGTAATGTTTTCACTTAACTAAGACCTATTTATAAATCCGTTTTCACCCCTAAATATAGTTCTCAAATCAATTTGTAACCATTCCTCAGGGTTGCTGCAAATTTGCAACCAGGGCAAGCACGACATTTATCTTAATTGAAGATCGCGCGAAAGTCTAAGTGCAAATAAGCGGTTAGAGTTTTCTATTTGGCAACAACAATGACAGCAGCAGCAGCAGCAGCGGTGGTAACTGTGGCGGTACTAGCCGCAGCACTAACAATATCAACAACAACAACTTGGCCAAGAGGAAAGCAATTTGGAAAGTTGTAACTTGCCCGAATGCATAATTCATTGGGTTCGACATCGGTACAGGTATGAGCAGTACTCTCCGCAGTACAGTTGACACATTAGTCGTAGACAAAAAGCGTTAACAATTGCAAATGGTCGTCATCGACCAAAAGAATTCACGAAGAGCGCAAGGCCAAAAATATTTGAGAGTGCACTCTGCAAAAACACACTTGGATAATACTTCAATGTAAAATAATAAATAGGTATCGCTGATATTAGATTTATTATGATTTTAAGAAAAGTCGATCCTATTTCAAGAGAGGTTTCAAAGGAGTTTTTAGGAAACAAAACTTTATCCATTTAATAAGTATAGTATAAAAGTATAGATTTCTTCTTAAAGTACAGCCTAAAGTTCTCCAATTCTAAGGATTCTTTTTGAATTCCCTAATAAATGCATTACGAATACATATATTTCTAGGCTTAAAATCTTCAAAATTTCATTTTAGGATAAGTTTTTATGTTCCATTTCTATTTTTAAGCCTAAATGAATAAGTTCTAGGACTTCAGCTGTGTTATTTTTTAACTTGGTTTTAAAAACATATACTTTTAGGATTTTCTATATAATAATGAATTTTTTCTAAGTGTGAAAGCAGCAGCAGCTGAAGAAGTTGTCAAATGAGCAACAAATGAAGCGCATTGTGCAAAACTTTTACTCTGACGGTGGCCCCGCTCATATTTGTTTAGGTATTTGCAATACCCTAGCAGAAGGTATTTTTGCAATGTATCATAAAGCTACGTACTCAGATAGACGAAAAGTGTATCTAAGCAGTGAGTCAAAACGAGAGGACAATAGTCACCCTCTTGCTCTCTCGCACTGCTTACGAACACTTTTCGTCGGTCTGAGTACTAGGATAGCAAAAATACGATTATTATTCCTGAAAAGATTTAGCGCATATAAGAAAAATACATATCTTTCTTTAGGAAGATCAAACTTTGGTCAGGAAAGTAACTTATTTTCTTTGAAGACAAATGAAAATATAAGTTTTCTAAGAAGGTATACCTCCTAATACTCATATTTATCTTACGATAGTAAGCAAGTGTATTATTTTCTTCGATCTCCCAAGCTTTAAAGTTTTTCCATCTCAACTTATTTTTGAGCTTGGGCTTAACTTTTTGTCCATGGTCATTGACATCTGGACATGGACTTGAACATGAACATGGGGCCGAGGTTGGCTTCTGCCAGAAGAAGCTCGCCAGCTAGCAAGCTAGCAAGAAGCAGAAGCTGAAGAAAGAAAATTAATTAAACAATCAATTGGCGTAACACTTTCTCTTCTTGAACAATAAAAATAAAAATAGTAAAAGATTTTTATGTGGCTCGCTTGGCGCTGTTCGTGGTTGGCCGTCTTTAATGAGCCGCGGCGGGCGCGAGGCGTGAGTGAACGTTCTAAACCGGTGTTTAAGCCAGGCCAACAAGAAGGTAGACCACGACGTGATGCACGGGGAGAAATATAAAGCAAATTGTACATGCATTTTGTATTTGAATGAAAGATCGATTTTCTTGTAAGGAATTGAATCTGGTAGGATATTAATAATTCTTTAATAAATAAATCACTGGTGACGGCAGTCCACGTAGTGACGATGAGCACTTAGCTGAAAAATTTAAAAAGGCAAAACAGGCAGCGTGCCGATTTTGAAACTATTTAATTAGTTTTTAATAACTTTTTAAATATTTTTGTTTAAATAACTATTAATCGTCACAAAATTTGGTATCAGAAATTTTTTGAGTTGAATGTGCCATCGTCACTTTAATCTCACCTCGTTAAGATTAGTTTTTATTTGATAAAGAATAAAGAAAAGAAAAAAGATTCGTGGATCACTATACTTTCAAAATTATATCAATTCCTTTTAAATCTTCCCTATAATTTTCTCTCCGTGCATCGACTGAAGTTTTCACCCATCTGGAGTTGAAGAAATGTAGAACAGTGCAGAAGAGAGTGGAGCGGCGGGAGCAAGCAGTGCAGCATGTTCGAGACGAACCTGCATGAAAGCCGGCCACTAGGTGAGCAGACCAACTGAGCGCGGCTTCCACTGATCTCTCTCCGAAGAGAGTTCCAGCGGGAGAGAGAGCAACCGGTTTCTTGTGCTCTGAATTTGAAATTCGGTTTGTGTGTTGCGAGTGAAGTTCGAAGAAGTTGTGTGGTGGGGTCTGAGGGGCCCACCGAAAGGGGGAATGCCAGGGGGGCAGTGGAGTAAGCGATGACGCAGCTTGTTACGTTCTTTTGCTGATCTTGCCTCCAACTCCAAACAAGGAGAGCGAGTGAGATGGCGAGTCGGCGAGAGAGTAAGCGGGGCTAACACAAATCCGTTATTTGACCCAATTCTAAACTGGAAACGAACGAAAATGAACACCGAAAAAAATATGAATACTTTGTAAGAATCGAATTGAAAAGGTTCTTTTTAAATGGGATCGAAAAAAATAGTGAAAGTATTGAAACTGTAAACGGTTTGATTAAAGCAAAATGATAATGCAAAATATAAGAATTAATTCGGAAATTAACATTAAAAGTTAGTCAGATTTTTCTTAAGAAAGGAAACTGATTTAAATAAGTACGGGTAACTAGTCCGAATATTTAAATGTTGATCTTATAGCAGGGGTCGGCACCGTCCTGTCCCGTGGGATAGGATTTTTCTCAGTCGGCGTCGCTGCCGCTCACGCACTGTATGGACAAAAGAGAACAGAAGAATCAGTGCAGACAAATTGTAATTGTGTGGCTAGATTTAGCCTTTCCTGTCTTATAACATTAATATCAGCTTAAGTTGGACGATTTTGGCGAAAAAGAAAAAAGAATAGAAAACGTCCTATAATCACATAAAAAAAGAAAGAACTTATATAATCAGCGCTATAAAAATTATTAAACCATCTTATCTCACAAATCCTTTTAATTACCAATTATATAATACAATTTTAATATGATCCCAGTTTCTTTCGGTGCATTGGCTCCCAAAAGAAGTTGCATTGAGAACAGCACTTGCTTGTGCTTGTGTGAGTGTGCTCCGAGTGCTTGAGTGTTTGTGGGTCTTGCGTGAAAGTTTCATAATTACATGACAGTGTCTCCAGTCTTCGTTCCCTTCTTTTCCTTCTTTTCCAACATTTTGTTGGTTAATATCGCTGCCTCGGCCTCTGCCTCTGTCGACGTCGTGGCCCACTTCTGTGGAGAAAGTAAGAACGCTGTGCTCACCGCTCCGTGCTTTCTTCATTATCATTCTTCGTGTAATTGATTACATAAGACAAAGGGGGCCAGAAAGAGAGGTGCACAGCACACGGATCTTTTTTCGAATGCTGTGCGCTCTTACGGTGTTTTACTTTTCGGTTCTCGGCTTTTTTGGGGGGTTCTCAATCGTCTTCTGGGGGCCTCTAACGGTACTATGGCCTAATATTGTAACACACTCGTTTGTGCCTCTAATAATGTCGTTTACCCAATTCCAAAAACTTGTTTAGCTAGCGTTTCGTGTTCTGCCGTAGCATTCTTCTCCCTTTCTTGCCCTTCTTCTGCACTCTGCCTTTCTTCCCTTTCCCTGTTGCGTTTATCGCTAGGCGCGCTTTGTCGACCATTTTCACTGGCTTTGGTGTGTGTCTTTGTGTCTTTCGGTTTCTTCGTAGCCTGGAAATTTTTTGGGTAGGTGGCGTTACATAATTGCTCATCGGCTGTTTTTACGGGCCTGTTTTTGGGTTAACTTTTACGGTTGGTAATTTGGGAAGAATGTTGGGGTTATGTATTGTAGGAAGAATATTCTTTTAAGAACTTGTAAGATAATGCTAATGCGGTGGGCTTAAGTCATTAATGCTCGAATTAACTTTGGTGTCAAGTGTGTAAAGCTTTAAAGATGCAATCTAACATAAAAAGTATTCTTTGAAACGATTTTAGAACAAGAAGAGGCCTATTTTTTTAGTAATAAAATAAATTATAAGGCTAAGCTAGTTTAACTAAGTTTAGCCAGGAAAAAAATTAAAATCAAAGGAGGAAAATAGAGTAGATTACGTGATCTTAGACCCATGGTGTAATAATAGTGAGTACACTACGTAGAGTTTAAGTGTGAACATTGTATAATAGAAAAATAAGGAAAACTATGGAAATAATAAACGGTCACTCTGGAACGTGTTGCTTCCGGTAGAGACGATAAAACTGAAAACACTTAATTAACAAGCGCTCTAATAATCTTTATTAATAGGCTTGATCTTCCTTGAACAAGATGTTCACACTTAATGCTACTCTTACATAAATCATAACAACATGGTCACACTTAATAATACTTAATATATATATGTTTACACTAGGAATTTTTGTTACGATCTACGATCACTTAACAAGCGATCATTACAGGTTTCTAATCCGCCACGATCTCCGGTATTCACTGAAGCCTGACTTTCTCCGTGCGAGAAGATTCTCCGCATTTCTCTGTAATGCACTAATTGCTCGGCGTAACGCTTAAATTTCTATAACCCCACAAAGTGCGATCGACAGGTTGACAAAAGCTAAGCTCCGCCGAAAGGTTTTCCCAATTAGAAAGACTTGTATTTGACGACAACAACATCGCCGCCAACTGGCATTATGTGAAATTCTAATAATTTCATTACGAATAAGAAGAAAAAAAAAGAAAGCAACACAATTGTTGTTGGCGCAGCTGCAGCGCTGCCAACGTCTGCGCCGCCGCGTGCATTGACTTTCCCATTCTGCGTATGTATTTGCTTTCATTATTCTAATTTCGTTAACCAAAAACGAAGAAAATAATACTACAACAGCCCCAAGAAATTGTTTATCAACGGCGCTGAGTAAATAAATGAAAACAAACTCATAAATGAAATCAAGTTGAATGCACACACACGTATAACAAAAATTATAAAATTTTATTATATGACGAATTTCTTTCGGATACTTAACAACAACGCAAAAGTTGCACGATAAAAAGAAAGCAGAAAGCGTCCGCAGACCCAGACACAGACGTTTCTACATGTGACGCGTGAGTTCTGCAAAAATAACGCAGCGCAAAAAAGAAGACGAGAGCCGGAGGCCCTCTCTCTCTCCCTCTTTCAATCTGTCGATCTCCTCCCCTTACCGCTTGCACTCTCTTTTTTGGGGGAGAGAGAGTGCGGCTCTCTCTCTCCGCCTCTCTTTGGGGAGCTTTTTTTTGGCTTTGCAATCGATCATTGAACTTTGGTTGTGAAAACTAGAGCAAGACCCAAATTTCTTCACCAACTTGGTTGCCTCTCTGTTCATCACAAACACACGAACAGGTGGGGTCAAGATAATAGGTACTATTTCTTGGTGCTAGATTTTATATTTAGTATATGTAGATTTTATACTTCAAAATATCTAATATATACTACAAAGTATAATTTTTATACTCCAAAATATCAATTGTGTATTTTTGAGTATTATTTTTATACGAACCTACATCGAAAATTTGATAACATTTCGCGTTAGCTGGAATTTAGTGCTTTTCTGTTTGTCGCATTAGTGATTACTGTGTGTCGCGTTAGTGATTACTGTGAAAT
>VNJO01010333.1:1110-46183 GCA_008042535.1 Drosophila tani | reverse complement strand
ATAATAATAATAATCTTACTAATCTTACCCCCAACCGGGTAGGAGAACTTTTTAACGATATGCTCCGTCTCATATCGGATGGGTTGGGGTGAAGATTTACACACTAGACAATAAGTACGACAGAATATTAGATACATTTAACTAAAGAGCCGATGTTTCCTCATTTTCAGACACTTTACTTTAACCATGATACAATTATTGTTTCATGACTTTAACCTTAAAAACTTTTGCCAAAAATCAACTGATTCTTTCTGAATTTCTCAAGCATTCTTGATTTCAACTGCTTCTCTTTAAATATGCTTGAACTAGTTTAGTTTACGGCAGCTATGATATAGTCGTCCGATCAGGCTCGTTCTGGCTTAAAAACGACTAGGATCGACTCGGCGGTTGATGCTGATCAAGAATATACTCTACACTTTATAATGTTGAAAACGACTGCGTTGCAGACTCCTGACTAAGATCCTGGCAAGTTTATATAAGGAAACTTTGACAGAAATTTCGGACATTTTATAAATTTCCAGAGTAGAGACCAATAGCGAAGTATGCGGCTTCAATAAATCGAAAGCTTCTCCTTAAATATTAGAGCTCCTGTGAAAATATTAGTAAAAGGTGTCAGATCCAGATGGTATTATAATTGTAGTCCACTAAGGATATAAAAACTTCAGTTTTCTTGGCTTCCTTTCTTTCTGTTTATTAAAATTAAGGTCTGTGAACTTAATTTCTTTTAAAGCTCTCGCAAATGAAAATACGAAACCATGCTTTAACAAGCTATTAACAAAAATTTAATTAAGGGGTTATATACAGTCACAATTTAAAAAAATATGCTTTTTTCTTACAGTACATATATTTGCCTGTTGAGAAAAAAAATTGTAGAAAGATTCGATAAATATTTTTGAAATTACAGACAAAATTAGAAAGTTGTGTGGGGTGAAGAGCAGTTTGTGAAACTTTAAACTTTAAACTATTTTTTTCAAGTCGGTGAACACGATTTCTCAAAAACCTCTAAGCCGATTTTGCTCTCTTTTCACACAAGCTCAACAGCTACTTTTTGCTGTCCTTGAAAAAAAATAATTGTAATTATAATTTAAATCAATATTTAAGGACGATTTTTTCCCCACAAAAATCAACTTTTTTTTAAACCTGCAATTTTGTCAATGAGTGATATTTTTTGAATTCCTTTGATCAAAGACTAGATTCTTTCATACACTAACAGAATCTATTTCACTTTTTGATTTCAGATGATTCTATCAATTGGTATCGTGTTTACCGCGGAACACTTTTTTTTCAAGGACCTTTGGGAGATTAGCTCCTGCAGCCCAAAGAATAAAACTATTTTTACAAATAAAATATTTTTTTGTTAACATTAAAAGATTTGAAAAATTATAACAAAACATTAACTCCAATAAATAAATATTTCTCTTAAAAAAGAATCCCAAAAAACAGAATTTTTCCGACCGCCTGACTGTATATAACCCCTTAACTAAAGTAAACACATCGACAAGTTTCTCTACACTCTTAGTTACAGCCAAAGTTGGCTAATTCTTAGGTAATGAAAATCAACGGCTTAAAACCCGAAGGTCAAATGATAACAGGTGCTGTGAGCGCAAACGCAGACTGGTAGGACCCTTTGGATACTTAACGTTCTTCCTTGCTACAATGAACTTATGGTACTTAAAGGTTGCCTTTGATACACTATAGTCAAAGTTAAGGGAGTGCGACTAGCTCTAAAATATTCAATGTATGACGTTACCTGGATGACTCCACCGCCGGTGCTGCCTTCCTTAAGGGCCAGGAAATGGTCCGGCAGGCCAATGGCCTTGCCCAGCCAGTCCAGCACGATGGTCTCTAGCTCGGTACAGGCGGGACTGGCCGCCCAGGAAAACCCGATGCAGCCAATACCATCGCCCAGCATATCGCCCAGGATCGAGGGGAACGAATTTCCCGCCGGAAAATAGGCGTGAAAGCGTGGATGCTGCCAGTGCGTCACGCCTGGCATGATTTTGTCCTCCACGTCACTCATGATCTGGTCCCAGTCCTCCGGTTCCTGTGGAGCTTCAGCTATGGGAGTGGAGAAGTCAGGCAGACTCTGGGATGCTGATTTTCCTGCTTACATGGCAACAGATGTCGCAGATAACCCGGCTCCACGCTGGGCGTGACTCGGCGGTCGTTCAACGTCTCCAGATAGTTGCAGATGTACTCAACCATTTCCATGCCACGTTTTCGGAATTCGGTGCTGTCCATGCTTGATCGGTGGCTCGTGCTGTGATTATCCGCACGCTTAAATATAAAAAAAGTTTAAGTGTAGCAATGAATCAGACAAAAATGGGATTTCTTTTCAGAAATAATTTAAATAATCTATTATATTAACATTGAAATAATTACAATAAATATTACAAGAAAGGGAGGTAAGTTCGTTAGGCCGATAATAATTTAACCCAACCCAAATGAAATAAACAAACATTACCGGAGGTGGAGGAATAAAAAGTTTATGTATATATTGAAATACAGAGGTTTTGTCGATTTTCCCAGATTCTCATACAAATTTATCGATCGCACATATGACAGCAATATGTTATAGTCGTTAGATTTTAAATAAATCTCAAAATGAGATCTAAAATCATATGAAATTCGATGTAAATCGATGAAAAATAACAAAATCAGGTCGATTTTCAAAATATTTTACCCGGCTTACATAAGGTCCAAGATATCAGTTCCCCAATTCGAAACCACTGTTTCAGACTCTACTAACCATCTGGGATAGAAGAACTTTTTTGTTTATTAACCCATTGTTTGTTTGCCATTCGACTCTAGTGTATTTGTTACAAACCAATATGCAAACTTTTTGAAAAACTTTATAAAAATGTTGTCATTAAATTTGGGAGCTAAAGCTCCTATAGTCTCTGAACAGACGAAATTAACTTAATCGGCTGGTGATGCTGATCAATAATATATATTCTTTATCGGGCCGGAGATTCACCTTCTGTCTGTTAAATACATACTCTGCTTAAAAAAAAATCCCTCGGGAATCGCAATTGCCATATTAAATAGATTTTTTTTTTCTCAATTTTGCAATATTAATGAACTTTAATTATAAAGTGTGTTAGAAATAAAAGCATGATGATTGTTTTAGACAACAAAGTTGCGATTTCGCGAGTGCGTGGTGATTAGTCGAACTGTGTAATTATTTTCTAAACTACCTGTAATAGAATGAAGACTATTTCGAAAGTTTTATCCAGATGTGTAGCCCTAAAACTAAGAGACTAAACGTCTAAATAAAGTTATAATACCGTCTACAAAGGTATAAACATCTTTCAAATTAACATAAAAAACAAAACTAGAAAGTATTTTTCGCACCGTGGTTTGTACAAAAGCAAAGTTATGTTTGTTTGGCCTTACATTTTTGAAGTGCACTGGTTCGATTCCAAAAAATGAATCTGCGATTTACTTAATAAAAGCTTATAAAGATGTATCATTAAAAATTTGTAAACAAAAAAAGATACAAATTTGTTGTGGCTCCCATGATAATGACACTTTTAATGTAGTACCGAACCAATAATACCGTTTTCACTTAATGTTTGTAAGTTTGATTTATACTTTTTTCTATATATAAAATATTTATTTCAACTCAGTTCCGGATATGTTTTAAAGTTTTTTTTTTAATTACGTTTGATTCCGTCTCACATTCTGCACTACAAACTGACGGTATTGATTACATTATTCTTTGATGGTTACTTTTGTTTGTAAAATTGCATAAATTTACCAATTTATTCTTATGTTATTTTTACAATCTGATTTTCTGTGTTGTGTTATGTTTATAGTTTCTTAGACTCGCTGTCTGCGCGTTACATTGAACTTGTTTTTTTTAAATTGCTGCTATTTTTAATTTATTTTATACAGGCTGTGCGTGCGTTAGCTGAAATATGTGGTGTTCCTTAATTTTCATTGACTTAAAGGCAGGTAGTTGGCATAAACAGAATTAATTTTGTTTGTAATTAAACTGCGGTTCCTTTGGCATGCTTTATTACTGCATAAAATACACAAACCACAAAATGTTCACTAATGGTCGATGGATAAACGGCCGTTCCTGGGCACTTACTTGAAGCTTTGGAAAATTACTTTGGGCGAATTTGCACTCCGAACTCGCGAAAGTGAACCGTTGGTCGCGGCCTGCGAAACCTAACTGATCCTTGCTCTGCGGTCTGGCGAAGAGCTAAGCTCGGTTGCGGCTCCTTCGGCTCTGGCTGCCATGGCATGTCTAATGAATGCATACTTCAGTTGGCTGGAGAGGGGAGCGATTGGGAGGGAGAATAATGGAATTTTTGCGACGCTTCATTCATAGCTCAAAATGGGGAATGGGAGTGGGAATGGGAATGGGTGGCGGCTGCGAATCCTTAGTCGCTGTGCGTGAAGATATGCAAAGGGGAAAGAATTGGAGAGCACAAGACAAGAAGCATCCTGGCTCTTCTTCGTACGTATATTTGATATGGCGGAAACGCAAAGAAAATTGAGTTGTTGAATTTTCAACTGTTAAATGCTGAGCACATCTAATTTGCTATTAAAATAAAACTCAATTCGGCCATGGGTGTGCGGTAATTCAGAGGACGTGTTGTCATAAACACTCAACACATTACACTGACAGGACAGCTGCGGCATCACACTTGTCCTTGCCTTGGGGTGCGAGCCGTTTTATTAATAATTTCCGCACCAAATTGAATTATTGTTCAGAACGTACTTGATAGGAATGGGGGCGATGCCAGATGATAATGACGATGCCAATGACGTTGTCAATGGGTCGGGCAGGGCGGCCACGTCGGATCCCAGGCAGGAGTGGAAATAGAAGGAATTCAACGCATTCCTTTCGGAACATTCCGGCCCATTTTCCCTTTCCATCTCGGTGTCCTTTCTCTGTGCCTGCGCTGCACTGGGCCATAGAATTGTCTGGGACACGTGGCTCCATGTACTTGTCGTCATCATCCCACACGCTCACCCACAGCCAAGTGATTTCTCCTCGTTTTTCGTTTTTCGTTTTTTTCTCGTTGAAGGAAAGTTCATTAATAAACTTTCGTTGTTGCTGTCGAATTCAGCTACAGCCTGGCCGCCCCAGCTTCAACAAGTGGCACCATGCTTCTGTGGTTATCATCCCTCGGTGGCCTCCTTTGCCTTCTTCGCGTGCCCGACACCAGCAGGGTTTTATTTGATGAGAAACTGCTGGAAGGACGCGCTTGCAGTCGCGTTCATTTAATTGCTGTAGAAATGGTTTTTTATTGACTTTTACTTGAACTCCTCTTCAAAATGCATTCAGTGAAGACATGGGCAACTATGGTTATGTTAGATCCAACAAAAATAAACTTATTGTTATAAATGTCCTTTGAAGTTTAAATAATTTTAAATTTTAATAATGGATGAAATTAAACTATAATACAATTTTGTTAGCCCCAGCTAATTATAAACTTTTAAAATATTTCGTCCAAGTGAACGACATCACTTAAACATTCCTTAAATTAAACAATTTTGCTTGTAGATAACCAAATGATTTATTTTTCAAATCCAGGGACTGTAGGCTACTTGCGTGCCCATAGAGCCTGGCTTGTCTTTTCCTGCTCTGTCCTTGCTCTCTCGGGTCATAAACCAAGCAATTATTCAATTTGCACGGACCGTGCTCGGAACATAACTGCTCCGGACAGTTACGTTGAGTGGTTGGTTCGCTGTTAAGTTGGTAGTTGAGATTCTGGTCCGCCGGGGAATTTTTCTCGGCTCTCGGTTCCCGTTCAAGGTTATTGCCCAAGGGCTGCGAGAGATTGTATTTCTGATGGCTTCTCCCACCATCCTATTTGCAGATCCAACGAAATGATGCACTATCGCAAGGCCCAGAACGTGGAAAAGGAGTTGAGCAAGGGGGATTTGCCATTTGAGGACTGCCTGCCCAAGTCGCAAAATGATTTCCTATGGATGCATGTAAGCCCATAAGTTTTTCCTCCATTGCAGCTATCTTTTCTTAAGCATTTTAATGATTGATATTTGAAGGTGAAGGGCGGCACCAAGGTGAGCAATGTGATTGAGTTCGCACAGGCAGCACTCAACAAAAACGAACACAGGTGCGTGGTGTGGAGCGGCTCCGGCGGCGGAGTGGTCAAGACCATATCCTGCGCCGAAGTACTGAAGCGAAGCCACCCCCTTTACCAGGTGACCCGCATGGCCTACACAAGGTGAGTCGTCGCTTGTAACCTACATAATAAAGCCGTTACAATTATTGCGGTCTTAACAAAGCGTGGAGGAGCACTGGAAGCCACAGATGGACGGCCTCGAGGAGATCATCGTCAACCGCCAGATTCCCACTCTGCACATACTCATGAGCCTGGATGAGTTGCCGGACAGTATAGAGGGGTGAGCACGAGCTGACGTTGCAAGTCTGTACTGTTGTAATCTTTGACTCTTCCAACAGCTTGCAGAAGCCAAACACAGCGACCGACTTCTGGGAGGGCAGTGAGACTCATCCGAACAGCCAACCTCGCCACCAACAGCAGCACCAACAATCGGGAGCTGGCGCTCAGCACAGAAAGCGACAGAGATCCGGACGCAATAGAGCCGCCCAGCAGCAAGTTAAACTGGCGGCAGAAGAGCATCAACCTCCTAATCACGGCTAAGGTTCAACCAATGACTTAGATTTTAATTAACCAAACGTGCATATACTATAATAAACTCCTAAAACGATTTGCCCTTTGTAGTGATATGCAAATAAAATCTTGCTTATCACAAAAGATTTTGGCATTAAAGCAATTAAGTGTAATTGAAGATTAGGTTTCCGGAGATAAGTGGGGGCTTTGAGGAATCTTTCTTATTTATATGTACAATAGACACGCTTACAGTAAAGGCTATTCGTTGGAAAAACCTTATCAATGTTCCCATTGTAAACTAGGCTTTTCTAAAGCTACGTTAAAACTATTTACATTTACTTGCTTGAGACATGCTTTTTTTCTCTTATTACTTTTATTTCTGTTATTGAAATTTTAATTAAAATTTCCTTTATCGTAGACATTATTATTGAAAAGATTTCAAAATGTTCCCGTAATATAGTAGATATTTAAATTATCTGATTATGTATTTCAGATAATTTAAATATCTACTATATTACGGGAACATTTTGAAATCTTTTCAATAATAATGTCGTTAGGTTTTAAAAGAATATTTGTTCAAGCACTGTTAAGAGAAGTTGGGTATTTCTTGGCGGTACGGCGCAATATGTAGAATTGGATTCCTAGTTAATACTGTGGCTCTATATGTTTATTTTACAAAATGGTTTAAATAAAATAACAATAGAAAACACCATTTGCAAGTTGGTTAATTGTATACGGATGAGAGAAGGGCTTTCCCATTCTATCCATGTAAGAAGTTTGTTAATTTATGCTTATGATGATCCCAAAAATAATGTTTTTTATTTAGACATTTTCTGTTTTAAGAGCTACACAGTTTACGATTATTTTTAATCGTAAAAGTATTAAGAAGGGCAATAATAAAGATTTTAAGGCGGCGATAAGAAGAAAACTTTTTTGCAAGTTCGTTGACATGAGTCTTTTCCACAGATTTGCATAAATAATAGTTAGTATAGTTTTTTTTTTATTAAACTGCCTATAAATTTTTTTCTGGTTGTCTATTTTTTAGTTCATTTTTTTATTTTATTAAAAATGGATCCCAGAATGTATTGCATTAGGGGAGCTTTCACTGTAATTCTGTTTATATTTGTTGTGCACACAAAACACTTACGGCAGGCTGCACAAATCTAATCTGGTTGGCTTGGCTGGCTCTTATCACCGATTTAGATGGAATGAATCCCCGCACACGTATGTCGTGCAGCCCGCAGGTTAGTGAGAATAATGCTGCGCCTGGGACAAGTTCTTCGATCGGGTGCACTGCATCAACTGCGTTGCCTGAGTGGCGGTGGCAAGGTCCACGGGGACGTTCTGCCTCAGAGCTGCGATGTCCTGATCATAGGCGGTGGCGGCATGGGCGCCTCGTCCGCCTTCTGGCTCAAGTCCCGAACGCGGCAGCTGGGAAAGAAGCTTAATGTGATAGTGGTGGAGCGAGATGCCGGTGTAAGTATAACTTTAAGCCCGAAAGAAAAATTTAACGGTAAGGAATCGGTGCGAAAACCAAAACCATCTGTATTTAATTAATAATGATCGATTGAGTGATGTTTAAAATTGGTTATTGCTTTGAAACTTGCGAACAGTAGCGGCAAATTTGCTCACAAATTTGTAACTTCGTAGGTTTTTAACTTTGTAGTTCGTAGATAGTAGTAAGACTACTTACAAGGGAACCACCAGTACTTACTTTACAAACCATAGTCAATGTATTCGTTTATTTCCATTTTTGTATGAAATGTCCGCCTATAGGGTCAATCGTCACCACTTTGATTACCGTGATAAAGATGATAAGGGTACTCATGAAAAGGGTAGCTAAATAGGTACCCATGCTAGGGGTAGTGATATGAGTACCCATGAAAGGGGTAGCTACATGGATATCCATTTGTTTGATTTTCACTCAAATTGAGAACATATTTTAAAAACAATATAAATTAAATTAGTGAGATTAAAGAACTTTTTCCTTTATTTAACCTTGTATTTATTTAGGACGAATTTGTATAAAGCTGTACTATAAGCTCAGCATTTTTATTTTACATGACAATTACATTTATTTTATATTTGTTTACCTATGTATGTACATATGTAGGAAGTTAATATGTTAAAATTAAATGGATGTATTAATTCTATTAAGAACACTCACAACATTTCTAAACACAATTGTTACGATTCAGACTCGATCTCGGGGCTATTAGATGCATAGTACAGCACACTACCCAACGCTCCACAGAGGTAAATCAGACAACAACACTGAAAACTCAAATTTACTTTGGGGTTTGGCGTTCGTTTACTATATGATCAGTCAAGGAAGTACCCATGTGATAGGTGATTCGGCGTTCGTTTCTGTAGGTAGTTCAGGCAAGGCCGATCGACACCTCCAGTACTGTAGGGATTATTAAAGCTGACTTTTCAGACCCTATATTAAATTGAGTATATCACCAGGAGCGATTGACTTGAAATATGTACATTTGGTCGAAATAAACCGGGTTAGACGACTATATCATATAGCTTTCTCAGAGCGATCGGAAAATAAATACAAATAATATTAACCTTGTTATTATTACAAATTTCTGCATACAGTTTAGTTTTCTACATAATTTGTCTTTCTGTAGTACACCAGCGCCTCCACGGTGCTCTCGGTGGGAGGAGTTCGACAGCAATTTTCTCTGGCTGAGAATATTGAGATGTCGCTATATGGATACAACTTTATTGTGAATGGCCAGAAACACCTAGGAGATGTTGATCTCTGCTTCCAACCTAACGGCTATCTGATCCTGTCCTCCGCCAAGGGAGCACACATACTGGCCCAGAACTCCAAGCTGCAGAACGAGCTGGGGGCTCGCAACGAACTGCTAGGGCCGGATGCGTTGCGCCGCCGATTCCCTTGGCTGTCCACTGAGGACCTGGAGCTAGGATGCCACGGGATCGATAAGGAGGGGTGGTTCGATCCCTGGGCCCTGCTAATGGGCTTTAAGAAACAGGCCCGTGCCTTGGGCGCAAGTTTCGCCAACGGCGAGGTGGTGGGCTTTGAGTGGAATGACTCTGGAGCCCTGTCCGCTGCCGTGGTTGACGTTGGCGACGGAGTACAGCGCACTGTGAAGTTCGACACCTGCGTGCTGGCAGCGGGAGCACATTCGGGTCAGGTGGCTCGACTGGCGAACATCGGCGATCCGCAGGCGACGACGAGTTCCTTGAGGGTGGAACTGCCCGTGGAGCCCCGAAAGCGGTATGTGTATGTGATCAGCACTCAGGGTCGAAATTGTCCGAGTGTCTCCACGCCGTTGACCGTTGACCCCGACGGCACATATTTCCGGCGCGATGGTCTCTGCGGAAACTTCCTGTGTGGCCGCAGTCCCAGCGATGACGAGGAACCGGAGTGCGATACTCTGGACGTTGATCACGGCTACTTTGAAACGAACGTGTGGCCGTCTCTGGCGAGCCGAGTGCCAGCCTTCGAGTCCGTGAAAGTCCAAAGCAGCTGGGCAGGCTATTACGATCACAATACATTCGACGCGAATGGCATAATCGGGCGACATCCTCACTACACCAACCTGTTCATAGCAGCCGGCTTCAGCGGGCATGGAATCCAGCAGACTCCGGCCGTGGGCAGAGCAATTTCCGAACTGATAATCGACGGCAAGTTCAGCACCCTGGACTTGTCCCGCCTCGGTTTCGATCGCCTGGTTAACAAGCAACCAATGTTCGAGGTGAATATCGTTTGAGGATCATCTTTGAAAGATCAGAGTCTATCAGGCAGGCTCCTGTTTTCACTTTCACAAGACCCCCTCAAATTGAAAAACGAGCAAAGTTGTCTTTGCGAAATGAAAAGTAAATGCCCTACACTACATCAAATTGGATCTAATTTGCAAAAGGAAAAACAAAGTTGAATCGTTGGTCTATTGACATCATCCATAGATCAATCTAGTTCGGATTTACTTTTTAAATAATTATATTCTGACCCCACCTCGAACTCGGAAAAAAAATATTTGCCTTCGGCAACATCTTTCGTTTTGGTTGGCAGTGCTGCCAATCTGGTCGAAATGCTTGTAAAATTAAAAGGTGGGCATTAATAATGTTTAAGGAGGATAAAATAAGGTTTTAATAAATAAACCAGTTAAAATTCATTGTTTAAATGGTATTTTTACCATTTAAAATAGGTATAAAAGACATTTAGGCCACTGGAATTGACTCTGTTTAAAGAGTGGCCGATAAATAAAAAAATGTGTGCCTTTATTGGCTTTAAAACAAAAATATTTAAAAAGTAAAGACATTTAATAATTCCGTTTACTTCATAAAACATCCACATCAACTGTTCGAGCAATAAAATCAATTAAATATTTCGATATAAGAAAATTTGAGAAAATCAGAGCACTTGATAACGAAAACGAAGGTGAAAACGGAGCCTGCCTCTTTAGCATTACTGTAAACTACTAACTAAGCCCAATTATTGTGTGTATGTACTTGTTTTATTGCAATTTTTCTTTTGTATATATGTATAGTAATTTGTGTATAGTAAAGTTCACGTTTTAGTCACGTACAGCTTTGTTGGTGATGTTTTGGCTGCAGGTCGTCAAGAGGGTTTTGGGTCTGCGGGTTCTGGTCTGAGTTCGGCCACAAAAGTCGTGTCGTGTATCTGTCTACATATAATTTATTTTAAATTAAGAGTTAAACATAATCGTAATATAACTTTACGGAATAATGGGGGACTTAAGATCAGATTAAGGCGAGCGGGATGAAGAGGGCCGTGTATCTGGATCTGCCTTTCGTAGCATCTAAACATACAAGATCTGTATTTGTATTTGAGTTGGGTTCGCTCTGTCCGTGTGTCTCTGTCGGGGTGAGCCATAACCAAATCTGTAGGCTAATTTGGTAAATATAAAGAAATGTGTGTTGAATAGGCGCGACTATGCTTGAGTTTTTCATGCTAACTGATCGATCCTAGGCCTCGCTCTCGCCGGGAGCCGCGTTCTCGCCCATGTTGATGGGCACGATCAGATTCTCCTTCGACATTAGATTGTATTTGGTGACGAAATGCGTAAATCGGTGGCATAGATACGTTTCGGTCTCGAACTCGTCGAAGATTCGGCGATGGTGAAAGTAGGCGTGCGAAAAAATGCGATACACACGCCGGCACACAGAGCCCAGCTTGGTGACTGATGATTCCTTAATGGACACCCTGTGGGAGGAGACACTTCGCTCATTATGCTAGTCCTGGCTAGTCCCAGCTGACCCAAAGCCTGGGCCTGCATACATACCTGCTGGGAAAGTATTTGTTGCTGTTGAGCAGACAGGCGGCTCCGTCCAGCGTGTGGCGCGTGTAGTCGATAGCCGGGCACTCCTTGGGCGTCTTGTGAGCGGCGCACAGGAATATCCACTGGTCGGTGGCCGTCATCTGCGTGCACGTGGACGGCGAGCACTCCTTCTGAAGACGCACGGCAAGGCCATTTAACTCCATGCAGAACTGGCGCAGGTGCTCGTACTTCCATACCCCCTCGTCCTGGGCCTCAGGCATTGTCAGGATGAGCTCCACGTTGCTCGGGTCCCGCTTGATCAGCTGCTGGATGTACTGCTGCACCGCCAGCGTGCTGTCCATCTCCTCCAGGGGCTCATCGGGCCAGCGACAGAAGTCCTGCACCCCCCCAACCCCAAAAGGGACACGATCCGTCAGAGGGCGGGCTCCTACACCTTCACTTCAGTCGCAACTTACCTTGGATTTGGTGCCTGGCCGGTTCCTACGCAATATGGTCGAGCCGTCAGCCATCTTCATGTTTCACCCTGCTTGGAGCCGCGATGATCCACAACGCCTATGCCAGTGTCCACGGCTTGTACGAGAAAATCGCTGGCTAACGCCGATTTCGACCGAAACGCTATAATATCCTGCCCAACTGCAATGCCCGATTTGGGCTCCCGATCTGTCCTCTACAACGCTAGAAGGGATTTATTGATTAACGTTTGTCCAAAAAAAATCTTTGCTTTGTGCGAAAAACAGTGTGACCGTGCCTAAACTGTTAAAATAATCCCTCAATCTTCCTAAATTTCCTATTTCATTAAGAAAAATAAGGTACTTAAATTATAACTATTTTTATGCGACAAATCGAATCAAATATGTATGTATTTTGGAAAAAAAACTTCCATGTGATGTTTGGAAATCTATCGCAACTACCTCGATTGATAGCTGTCATCGAGGCTCTTAGTATTTTCCTAATTTCGCCCAGCCCTGGTTGCATCTGGACCGAGAACTGGCCACACTGTCTGGAACCAGTCATCATAAATACGAACAGATTGGAAAACTTACAAGAATTGCGTATTAGCTGTAATATTACGAGATCGAAGATTGATAGTAATTTGTTACCGTTAGCCACTAATCTGCAAAATGTCCTACGCATACTTGTTCAAATACATCATCATCGGCGACACAGGTGAGTTTTGACTGGGGTACCTACGACTGCGACTGTTCCCCAAATCGACCAGCAAAAAGCTTGCCATTGTCCCACAAATGAGCCGTATTAGACAACAAAACAAAGGTGATTGACGACGCAATATTCGGAGCTCGGAGCACGCTCCAGTGAGTGGTGCAGTCTTGGGGCACACAAACAGTTACCTGAGAGTCGGAGCAGCCGAAGGAAAAATCAATAATACCATAACAACGCATACAGGCGGGCGTTTACTGAGTCCGCAAGGGGGTTGGGGTGGGGATGGAGCCCACACAGTAAAACCCTGCTGCTGAGTCAGTCAACCACCCCCCAGTGATAGAGCAGAGATTCTGGCAGAAGTCAACACCCCACCCCAAGAATATGTATGCTTATCAGTAGGCAGTTTTTCGGGCATCTAACAGCTGCTGGCTGCCAGATGGATGCGGATGCGTGACAGCAGTTGCAGTGCCCAAAAGAAATCCGGCTACTGCAATCCGGAGAAACTTTCTCTTGTCTGCCAATCAACTAATTAACTGCTCGTTGTTGTTGTTTATTCAGGCGTGGGAAAGTCATGTCTACTGCTGCAGTTCACGGATAAGCGCTTCCAGCCAGTGCACGATCTAACCATCGGCGTGGAGTTCGGAGCACGCATGATCACCATCGACGGCAAACAGATCAAGCTTCAGATCTGGGACACGGCTGGACAGGAGGCCTTCAGGTGCGCAGCATCTCTGTTATGCAATCGGAGGGAGGTGTCACTATTTTTGACATTGCAGATCCATCACACGCTCATACTATCGGGGGGCAGCCGGGGCTCTGCTAGTCTATGACATCACGAGGCGGGAGACCTTCAACCACCTGACCACTTGGCTAGAGGATGCGCGACAGCATTCCAACTCTAATATGGTGATTATGCTGATCGGCAACAAGAGCGACCTGGACTCGAGGCGCGAGGTAAAGAAGGAGGAGGGCGAAGCCTTTGCCCGCGAGCACGGGCTGGTCTTCATGGAGACTTCGGCGCGCACGGCGGCCAACGTGGAGGAGGCGTTCATCAACACCGCCAAAGAGATTTATGAGAAGATCCAGGAAGGTGTCTTTGACATCAACAATGAGGTGAGTTAATACGTTAACCAGTTAACCAGACAGATCACAATTATATCCTAATTACATCCTCAGGCAAACGGCATCAAGATCGGCCAGCAGCACTCGCCCACAAACCCCTCGCTACCAGGTGCCGGAGGAGCAGCCGGTGCAGCCAACAGTGGCTGCTGCTAGGAGTAACCCGCAGGTGCCCGACTGCAGTTTTGGTTAGACGGATAGACGTTGCCGCTTCTGTAAAAGCTCCTTTATAGTGACTAACTAATAGAAGGTGACCGACCGAGTTTTTGTTTTCGATTTCGATTTCAACAATAACTAATCACGTAAACATAGATACTTACCAGTAAACTAGCAAACGAACTCTAAGCGTAATGTTAAATCCAAAAAGATCCGACAGCTACAGCTACAAGAACTATATTCAAAAACGTTTCAATGCCCGAAACGAAACGATTGAACCCCAAAAATAAACCCAAAACCTACAACATTTGTGTACTATATGTGAATGTGTTGTGCGTGATTTCTGAATTTTATAAACTTTATCGAGGCATATATAATTGCTTTATGTATGTATTTTGTGTATACTGAAATTAGTTTGCTAGTTACTTTGTGTAAAGAGCGTTAGTTACATGTACACTGGGATCTAGACAAAATGATGTGTAATATATATATAAACCATACTTGAACTATGTGAATTTTCATTGTGATTTGTTTTCAGGGGGCCGCCTCAGCCCCGTCTAGCTGCGCCAAGCCCGGTTTTTCCACGGTACTTGGGTATCTGCTCCTGCTTCTATATACATATATACAAACATACATACATAAATACATAATAACACGTATGCATAATTTTACGTTTCCCCCTCTCAACACATTATTGCCCTGTCTCTGATTTGTTGTGCGAAAAAAAAGGTAATTTAACAAAATATAGAAAGCCCTGTGAGCTAAAGAATGGGATTACATTATCTATACATTCAAGATGCATCAACAAAGGATACATACACGTAAATGCTGCGATTCAATGATCAATTTAGTATTTTACAAAGTTTATATATTAAATTAAATTAAACACGAAAGCTAAGACAAACCGAAAGATTTAACTGTAAACGCAAATCAAATTATTTATAATGTTTGTATTTGCCCCGACACAATGCAGAATAATAAATAAACATACAATATACATACATATATTAAAAAGAAATCCTACTCGTTTTACTCGTTGGGAATTACTAGATGATGTTTCCAAAGAGTCGTGTGCTTGATAGTGCAGCACTAAAACTAAATATAACCATGAGACCGATACTAACTAAGTACCGTGAGGGAAAGTTGAAAAGAACTCTGAATAGAGAGGTAAACCAAACACCAATATTATCACTAAGATGACGAAGAGCAATTGATTTGCAATATGCAAGCTATTTTTCACCTGGCGACGAATAACCCGCTCGCACAAAGTTGAGAGCGTAAAATTTTTATTACATTTATATTCACAAGAATTTAGGACTCTACAACATACAATACATCTCGTGACACAGATTGTAATTCACATTAAAAATTTGAGTATTAGTTGAGCTAATATATAATCCCTGCGATGAAGACGAGGTATCCAACGCCTAGTACCTACTTGAAGGCCCAAACACTGGAATTACTGCCAGCAAGCTCATATAAAGATATCAGGTGCATATGGTGTAGCTCTGTATGCCGATCACGACAAACATATGGCATTCGAAATATCAAAATATGTTAAAGTTAGTCTCGTTTTTGCAAATACCTTCATTCCAGAAGGATATTGGACAATTTTCGTGCTCCATGGCAAATTTAAGATGGCGTAGTTGAATTTTCAGCCTTAAAAATTGCTTCTTCAAAGTTACTTGGCCATTAAAGTTATGTTCTTGCAATATTTGGTAGTCGGTTTTCACGAAACATTTTTTGCCAGTTCATTCTCAATATATACTGCTTGTTTGGTGCCGATATCTTCGGATTAAGTGTACTTTTAAGGATATTTGTGTCCCCATGCCCACTGAACAATATTATATGGAGCATTTTGGCCCATATTTTTAATTTTTTAATTACTAGGCCAATAATTAGTTGTTTTATTTTTAAAACGTTTAAGGGCCGATTTCCGCTGTTCAATAGTTGAGCAGGGGCTGAATCTTCTGAAACCAAATAAACTTTTTATTTCAGTGAATCCAAAAAAGTTCAATGTTTAAAAAATTAGCTGATATTGTGTTCAAAAAGATTCAATAAGAAAATGTTTGTTGCGGATCACAATTCACGAAATACATTAACCCAAAGATCTTGCACGAAATAAGCTGTGACATTGAATAAGTCAATATTTTAACTATTTTGAAAATTTAAATATTATTGAATTGAATTGAAAAAAAATAGAGGACTTTTATTTTTATTAGAATACTACTTAAAAAAACTGCATTAAAACTTTGTTTATATGTCGTATAGTTTATGTGCTACACGACATTAAACTTTGGTTGACCCACTCCACGAAATATACTGTCTGCAAGTTATTGGGATATAAACCTAATAGCGTAATTAACTTGACTAATGGGATTAGTTTTTTAACTATTTATAGCTAACTGGAACGTACCTTGAGCATATATGCTGTGACCCGAAAGATGGTGAACTATACTTGATCAGGTTGAAGTCAGGGGAAACCCTGATGGAAGACCGAAACAGTTCTGACGTGCAAATCGATTGTCAGAATTGAGTATAGGGGCGAAAGACCAATCGAACCATCTAGTAGCTGGTTCCTTCCGAAGTTTCCCTCAGGATAGCTGGTGCACAAGTTCGGCATCCTTCATCTTTTTAAATTGTTTGCCAAATGGGGGAATGAATAAAAACAGTTTGGTTTCGTTTTATAAGTTTGTATTTCATAATATATGTTTTCAGTAGATAATTGTATAGAATTGTGATTCTCTTTTGTTTTACACATTTGCTAGGGTGAATTGAACCAACAATTACTAATTATATATAAACCGGCTACAGGACTATAGTGTCCTTACTCCGAAAGTTGCTTATATCTTATAGGCGTTTTCAATAACAATATTCTAATTATGTTTATTTCTGTGCTTTTCTGGGTGAGTTTCAATCTTAATAATGTTTGTATTTTGTGTAATAATACTTTCAAACGTTCAAGAGCTTGTTTGTTTCATATATTTTGTATCTAAGAAAACTGTTGCCCGATAGCAAGAATGGGTATTAGTTTTTAACTTTAATTTCTTCTCATTGAATTGCGTGATTGGGAAACTATTCGGATCCAAAACGTTAAATTTACAATCAATGGTTTAGATTAAGAAGAATCAAATGCGCCAAAAACTTTATTGCGAGTTAGATTAGTCAAAATTGTCGCTTGTTATTGCATACGTTACATAGATTGTTGCTTTATTGTATTCTATTTAATCAATATTCGTACGAAGTGTAAGGCAATTAAAACTATTTCTCTCCAGTTAGTTTTATTTTTAATTTGTAAAGAAGACAATTTGTTTGGGGACCCGTTTGCACCTGGCAGTGATGCACTGCATTGATATTGATTGAAATTGAACAGTTTGTCTGTGGCGTGAGTACAAGATTTGATTATTGGTAATTGCCCTAGTGCGTTAATTATATATTAGGTGTATATATCGATACTTAGCCGCGATTAGTTATAAAGTCAAGTGTACCATATGTAGGCTTACAGGCTAGGTCTTATGAAATAGGCTTAGTTTCAGTTACAATGCTGCTCTGATTTTATGGCTGCAACACCATTTGACATAAGAAACTCGTTAACATTTAATGCTAGTCCAAATTTACCTTAGTTAGTACCTCAAGTTGTGTTTGTTTCTGCTTCTCTCATCGGCTTGCAACTAAGTAATGTACGCAAATGTAAACCTAGTGTAAAAGTTGAGCTTTTTTAGTCTCTGAGACATCACTATCACTCTCCTTAGGTGCTTTCTTCTCACAGAACTCGATCAAATACGAACAGACGCCGGAGAGTGCGATAAATATGCCGGCGAAATAGAAGGAGTCGTCCCATCTGCGAGGAAGATGCATTGGATGCATTGGATGCATTAGGAATTGGAAAATGGTTAAATGCAAAGTCGCAACTAACCTGCCCGTGTGCTCATAGATGACGCCCGCTATGGGTGGGCCAGCTATCATTCCTACTCCTTGCACCAGTAGCACCAGACCGTAGGCACACGTGAAATCATCCAGATCAACAATGCTGACCAAAATGCTGGGCGTAAACGAAAATGAGCTGGCGAACGTGAAGCCGAAGATTACGCACATGGTCAGCAGGCCGTTGTAACTGGTCATCAGCATGGGCATGAAGAACACCGAGGCTCCGCAGACTATAAAATATATGTATGTTAAGCATAAGCATAAGCTGACTGACGTGCCCGTCCCCAAAACTCACCCAGCATACAGAGGGAGTAGCATATGTTGATGTTCATCCAGGGCAGATCGCCCAGGTAGCCCAGTCCAATCATGCCCACCGTTTGGGCAATGCCAACTGCCGATATCAGAACGGCGCTCACGCTTACATCGTACTCGTATTGCTTCATGTAGTCGGGCAGGTACAGATAGGGGATAATGAACCTGCGGAGCGTGCCAAGCGGCGGATCAGTTAGAAGAGCGTTATCTAGACCTGGTTGAGTTTTAGTTTGAATTGATTTCAACTA
This sequence comes from Drosophila tani, assembly GCA_008042535.1. NCBI lineage: Eukaryota > Metazoa > Arthropoda > Insecta > Diptera > Drosophilidae > Drosophila > Drosophila tani. Next base: position 27,370 of record VNJO01010333.1, on the reverse strand, counting down.
GTTCCTTATCAAGCCAGTGGAAGCACTTACAGTTCTAGGGCTATGCTCTTGATCGATAACTTTGCACTTGGAGTGCGACCAGGTACATACTGTTAATACTAAAATTGTGTGTCAACATTTCTATTTCGAATAGCGATGCCAAAATTGTTTTCGACATATTTAGGTTTGCAAATGTTAAGTTTTCAGTCGACGGGTTGCATATTTTTATCTATTATTTTTGGTTTTTTCTTGGGTTGAGGGTGCGTTGTGCGCAGTTTGTGTTTTTTACTCACCAAATGAACAAAAACAATGTTGACAGATTGAAGAGGGCAAACTTCATGTCCAGAAAAAGGGAGAAGTCAAAGATGGACTTCATGGTGTCCACAAAATTGTCGTACCAGGTCTGTTGGAAGAGCGCAAAATATAAAAACTAGTAATTTCTTGTAAAGAATTGCATATTTAAATATTATTAGAGTAAGGAACAATCTCAATACCAATAAGTATGTGTACTCTTGATGCGCATCACCGGGAAAGTCGAATTTTGTCGAATGAAACAACAGATCTTAGAGACTATAAGAGCTTGAGATACTAAATTTGGTAACAACATTCTTATATTTATATTAATAGGTGAAATGTAAATACACTCGCAAAATGAAACGTTTATCTTTTTATTATATCCTTGCAGAGGGTACGCAAACTAAACTTTCAGTTTTTGAGTTATCGGGCTGAAATTTTCAACAAAGTCTTTTTTCTTTTGCACGCAGTATATATGTCGGAACGGCCGAAATCGGACTACTATATCCTATAGCTGCTATAGGAATGATGGCGAAATTAATGTACACAAAATATATAACTTATCTGCTTTACAACGTATGCATTTCTATAAATTTCGAGATAAAAAGATTTTTTACAATTTTAGAATTACGGATTTAATTTCATTAAGATCGGGCGACTATATTATATAGCTGCCATAGAAGCGATTGGTCGATTTATATGAAAATGTAATATGTAAATTGTTTAGGTAAAAGTTATACAAATTTACAAACTTCTATTCAAAATAGATCGATTTTCAATGATCCAATTGCAGACTGCAAGGATATACAAACTTCAGCTTACCGAAGCTAGCTTTCTTTCTTGTTTTTACATAAATTTTCTAGAATCGATAAAGTCTTGGAAAGATGCACGCTAAAGGTCATTTGGGCTGTGGGTGACACTGAAAAACGCATCTGTGTTTGGGTATCTCACAGTGGAGTTGACTCTACAGTAGCCTTCTTACTTGTTAGGGTTTAAACCAAAGACATTCGAATCTTCAAGATGAGTAACGAAATACGGATTTTGTTGCACAAGATTTAGAGCCGGTTCCAAGTTTTCCTGCCATGAAGAGAAAGCGCTTTAGGCCAGCCGCTCTCTTGTTATTTATAGATTTTTACGCTCTGAACAAGCGGGAGGAGAGAACGATTTTCGTCGCCAGCAGACAAATTTCTTCCTTATTGCAAATCAAATGTACAGAGGCTCGGCATCTTAGTAATTAAATTAGTAATTTGCTTAAACCTAATATTTTCGTAGCACAGAGCTGGAGTTAAGCTTGAATTATTCATTCCACTACTTCTGGTTTATTAGCCAAATGCCTTTTTATTGCATTTATTTTGCCACTTTGTTAAATTTTATCCGTTTCTTATGTTGAGCGTGGGCGAACGTGGACTTGGCCTAATTTTAAAAGAAACACGATCTGCTAGTATTCTGTTAGAATGTTGTAACCAAGTTTGGAGCTCCAGTCAGTGAGATCGGACGGAAGGACATGGATAAAATCGACTCGCCAGGTGATATATATAGTCATATATGAATTGTTAATTTTTAAACAGAAAAAATAAATACAATTCAGACAAGAAAGAAGATTTAAAGGTAAGAAACTGATCGTGAAGATGACGATTTCGAATATTATTGAGCCTTGTGCTCTGCTTGGCCTCACTAATGTCGAGGCGGACACCTTATCAGACATGGTCCAACTATGTTCTCGTACATAGGACGGAGGGGGCAGCTGATAATCAGCACTAACCATTAACCGGCTTGGTCTGTCGCCAAGTGGCTGGCTGATAAGGTGGGGGCAAGGGGCACGAGGCACATCTACTCACATCTTCCTCCTCCTTGGCAATGGTGGTCATCGAGTTGCGGTAGATGTTGGGGCACGATGAGGCTCGCAGACGGTAGCGGTGCGTGTTCAGCATGGCGCCGCGGTAGTGGATCGAGTTGCGGTGAATGCGCATGTCCTTGAGGAAGTTTGAGTTCCTAATCGAGATGTTTCGCCGCAGGTTAGATCGATGCTGGCTGGGCTTCTTGGAACGCGACAGACGTCGAATGCCAGTGATGCTGTCCAGCCTGGCCCTTCGCGTGGCCAGCTCGCTGTTGGCCGCCTGCTCCTGCTCTGGAATTGCTATTACCGTGGGACCTATCCGCCTGCTCGGTTCCAGCAGAGCGAAGGTTTCGTCCTTGGAGTAATAGCAGTGCATGTCCTCGCTGAGGATATCGACTGAGTTGTGACGCAGGCCGTTCACCCTCAGGTTTGAGATGGAGGGCGTCGTGTGCTTGGCCATGAACATATTTTCGTTCAGCGAATAGCGGGAGCTCGCGTGCTTCTGTGTGAGGTAGCCCTCGTCCGAGGAGCGCAGGGATTCATTTGGAGTACGTGCGCCGGTTGAACGCTTTTCCGACGGCGAGAGCGTCTCTATGGATGCCAGGTAGGTCTTCTTGGCCGCCTCCGAGGCCTCGTGCGCGATCCCGCCCATAAGGGTGTCGTCCGGCGATCCCATGATGGCCGTGGATGGGGGATAAGCACCCGCTCCCGAGGACATGGAGAGGAGGTTTTCACGAGAAGGCGCCTCCGCACCCTCCTTGTGACGTAAAGAGCGCCGGCTCAGGCTCTTCACCTCGCAGATGCTGTCCAGCTCCTGGGTGCTCAGGAAGGTTGGTAGAAAAATCTCGCTTCTGTAGCGCTTGAGGACTGAGTCAAGAGGATCGTCGATTTGCTGGTTGGCCTCCGTATTGTTCTTGGTCACCAGCGAGTCGAGCACAGCCTCCTTGGTGATCCCCGTGTCCAGCAGCTTCTTGATCTCCTCCAGACAGACGCTTGAGTTTGAGAAGGTGGTCACGCTCTGCGACCGGCTCTCCAGGCGGTTCTCCTCAATAAGCCAGTCGGGATCCCGCATCAGGGCGCCGCACACGCAGGCGTTGAGCATGGTGCCGCCCAGGATTAGTGTTGCCCCACGCCAGCCGTACTGCTCAATGAGATACGAGGTCAAGCGGGCGTACACGAAGGTCCCGATGCCCGTGCCCGAGGCTCCGATTCCGGTGGCGAATGTGCGCTTCTTGTCGAACCAGAAGGCGATGGACACAACCGCGGTGACGTATCCAATGCCCAACCCCAGGCCGGAAATAATCCCAAATGTCACCATCAGCATCTCGATGGAGTTGCAGAAGGAGGAGAGGGCGAACCCGAAGGCGGACACGACGCCGCCCAGAATGGTCATCTTGCGGCAGCCGTACTTGTCCACCAGGTTCGACCAAATGGGTCCCATTAGCAGAGGCACGGAGAAGAACAGCGACGAGATCCAGGCGGTCTTTGAGGTGGACTCGCCGAAGTACTCCAGCAGCTGAACGTTGATGAGGCCGAACGAGAAGCTCAGACCGTCGGCGATGAGGGATACCACCAGGGAGGCGAAGACCACCACCCAACCGTATCCGCCGTCCGGCATCTTGGGCGTCTTCTTTTCCGTGGTGCTGGAATCGATCGAGTCCCCCGACTCGTTCGAGATCAGTCGCTTTCTCCTCTTCACCTGCCCCCCGCTGCCGTTCATCAGGCAGGTGAGCGCCCCATCGCCATCCACGGCGATCATGCTGCTCCTCACCACCCGGCTGTGGCCCGCTCCTGCTCCATCCGTGAGCTCCTCCACGGACAGATTGCAGAAGGTGACCTCCGGAAAGAGGTCATGCTTGATTGCCTTGTTCAGGGGCGTGTTCGCCGGAGCAGGCGCCGTGGTGGGAGGCAAGGGCTGGTGCTCCTGCTGCCCACTACTATGGATGTTGTTATTGTTGTTCACCGCCTCGCGACTGTTGTTGTTGGAGCTCGACGTGGTTGGCTTTGCCATATCGAAATCGAAGTCGAAGTCTGCGTAACGTTATGGTTATTATATACGGTTCAGGCTACGACTATAAAAAACGTTTGTAAAATTTGCACTCTCTTGTCCAAGCGGTTGATTATTGGAGTTGAACACAGTTTGCATTTGACTTCAGCATTATTTGTTGTCTTAAGTAGGCGGCAGATGGATGATATACCCTTGCTTCCGTTGGTCAACGCTGCAGTGCGTAGCTGGGGGAGAAGGGGGAAGCAACTGTTTAGTTGTTTAGTTTGTAGCTTATTGCCCTGTCTAAGCTGGACCTCTTAGTTTAAGTTAGTTTCAGTTTAGTTGGTTTTGTTTCCGAAGCCTAGTTACAACAACAAGAACTGCTCGAAAACATTTCGTTGAAAAATCCGCGCAGAAACTGATTGCACATTTTGGCATTTTCACTTATTTAATTTTCGGATCGCCTTCAACTTGACCTCCCAGGAAAATAGCGGATAAATCTCAGCGGAAAACACAGAGAGAGCCAAATCGCCTTAAACTCGCTCTCTCAAACAAAGTGCGTCACATGAGCGTCGCGCAGCTGATGTCCCAATAATAATAATGGCCTCTGAATACGATGAATAATATTTAAAAATCTAATTTCTTAGGCGGCTTGTTTTTCTACACTCGCGATGCCCGTCTGTCTGTCTGTTTCTAATTTTAGACACCTATATAGGCTGTATAGGGGTACAATATTCAAAGTCGCTCGTCTACAGGGCATCCTAATCAAAAGAAAACAAGCATCGGGGCGAGCCGATGACCTACTCCCCGAAGCCTTTCTTACCTTTTCGGGATGCTTTCCTGGGGCAACACTCGAACCAAAATAGAAGGGGGAAAAAAACGCGTCACTATGTCGCCACTAAATCGTCGATCTTCGGACGCACTTAGGATTTCACTCGCACTAGTTTCACTGCTTCAGCTTCAGCACCGCCGCCAATTAATTCACCATAATTGCACAGATCTTCAGTTATGTTTAGCTCGCTCAGAGTGGTGCGATTCAAGGGTTTATTCAGGGTGGCGGTCTTGTTGAAAATTCTTAGGCGCGGATCGCGGGGTATATAGTGGAGGAACACTTTATTCGACTTGCCGCTATTGTTGTAAGTACGGGGATTGTTGTTCTGCGAATTATCGAACGATTTAGCGGTGGATTTAGCCGTTGCCGACGCGGATGCTGCAGATGTTGCTTTGCCTGCACGATAGAATGACTTGGACCGAATGTCATTCATTAAGAACGATGTGGGGTTTATCACAGGCCAACGGAGAATATATCGACGGTTAATTGATGGCAACTGGTTGATGTTGCAGTTGCTGCTGATGCTGATGTTGCTGCTGCTGCAGTTATAGCAGATATTGCTGCCGGTAAGCGGATTTAGCCCTGGCAGCCACATGCGGTCCTTTGTTTTCACAGAAATCAAGGACTTCCTTATGCTAATGAATCGCGGATCGCTGGCCAACAACGCGCCCGGCGAAAGGATACGAACAAAATGCGAACAAATAACAAAAACAAATCAAAGTTTGAGGCTTGGACGATGATGTTCCAAGAGGCGTAGCGCTGCTCCGGGAAACTCTTCTTTCCCGCGCTTTGCTATCTCGGTCTTCGCTCCTCTTCAACGCGTGTCAAGTGCGCGGCGCGCAGTTCGGCGGTGGAAGGACGAACGTATACATATTGACGGCGAGGCGGCCAACGTGGCGTATGATTAATTTGTCTCCGGGCTGTGCAACTCAATCGCTGCTGCTGTGGGTGCTGCCTTCTAGCTGGCGCTTGGTAATGATTTATGATCTCAGTCCCCGATTAGCGGCCTTCAATGAGAGCTCTGTAAGAGAGGAAGGAGAGGTAAGATGAGAGTCTGCTGACAAATGACTTAAATATGACCAAGGGGCTAATCTTAAATATAGCACTCAATGCAACAGAAATAAATGAGATACATATTCTTTACAAAAATCGTACAAAAGAATTGCCGAATCGCACGCACAGCAAGCTCAACTTAATTCCATCTACTGAATTGACAAACAATACAAAATACACAGAAGTGTAAACATACTCGCAGTTACAGTTGCGGTCAAAGGACTAGCATCGAAAAATGTATATAAATAAACTACGAAATTTTCTAGTTTATTTAAAATATTTTATGGTATTTTAAGTAATGCATATTTACGAAATTAAACTTATAAGAAAAGTGTTAAACTTTACTTTAAAAGTGTACTTTTCAACTTTTAGGATAAATAAGTATGAACTTAATAGTCCCCTATCATTTGTTTAAGATTAATGTAACGTTATTATACCCTTGCAGAGGGTATTATAATTTTGCCATTATATTTGCAACGCAGTGAAGGAGGCATTTTCGACCCCATAAAGTTGCTTTGTTGTATATTCTCGATTAGCATCTACAGCCGAGTTGATCTAGCCATGTCCGTCCGTCTGTCTGTCTGTCTGTCCGTCCGTCTGTCTGTCCGTCTGTCTGTCCGTCTGTCTGTCCGTCTGTCTGTCCGTCTGTCTGTTCGTCTGTCTATCCGTCTGTCTGTCCGTCTGTCGGTTTCTAACAACTATCATATAGCTGCCATAAAAGCGGTCGGTCGATTTATATAACAATGCAAAATTCTACATGTAAAATGTAAAATGTGTAGGTAAATGTTATACAAATTTACAATTACAATTTACAAAATGGATCAGTTTTTAATTATCCAATTGCAGACTGCAAGTGTATACAAACTGCGGTTTACCGAAGTTAGCTTTCTTTCTTGTTGTACAAAAATTGAATCAAATGATATTTTATTATCTGTAAGATCTCACTAAAACTTAACTCGGAAAAGACACAATTATATATCATTAAATTCTGAGTAGTGCTATTATCTGTATCCCTATCTGTATCTGTATATATATGAGCCGGGTTGTGTTTTATTCTGCCTTAAAATTGTCAGCTTTATATATAAAAATATAATAGTTTTCTCGCTATTTTAAAATTAATAAAAAACGCAATCATGTTGCTTATTTTATGAATAATGAATTGTACATTTTGTGGTGTAGGTAAAAAGTAGCTCCAGTACAGTTGAACCCCCTCAAATATTTCAAGTTCCAAATGTGTCAATAACTTGTGTGACTAGCGCATTAAATTATAAGTTTTATACTTGTAGCGTTAGGAAGAACTTTAAATAAATTATAAGTTTATACTTGTAGCGTTAGGAAGAACTTTAAATAAGTAAATAATAATAAAAACTTTCCAAAGAATGGAGCCGCAAGTAACCAAGTTCAACGATCGATAGGCGACTTGATTAAATGATAACAGTCAGTGGCGGAAGCACGATTCCAAAGGGGATGTCAATATTTTGTATATAAATTAATACTTGAATGGGCGATGGCAATACACCGCACACCAAAATCGCTCCGTTGCTGATTAAAATGTACATTTCATGTGGAAAGTGAGTTAATTAGTGGCCGAGATTTTTAAAAAGCACGACCGTCTGGTTGCCGACATTGGTCGTTATCAAAAACCCAATTCAGATCACGATTACTCGCTTATGGTGCCCGCTTATACTCGCTTATGGTACTTATACGTTCATCACTTGTCAGTGTATATATTTGGTTGGTTGCTTATCTTTACAATATAATTGGCAGAAAATGCCTTTATTCCGTGACGCGACAGGCCACGCTAGTGTCTAGCCCTCGAATAAACCGATTCTAAATGTATTTGGCTTACATTGTTGCAAAATGCTTTGCACACGTGATAGAAAAATGTAAAAGAATAAATAAAGAAGACAAATAATTCTCCTAACGAAGATCTCTTTCAAATAAAGTGTTTTTGTAAAGAATTTTGTGGTAAAACAGGTATTTTTTTTATACGTATTTGATTTAACCAAGGCCATTACCAGCTCATTTATAAAGACTGCACTTTTTATAAAAATAAGCATCTTACCAGCTGAAGCGCTTCCAGCTGCCCCTGCTAGTATGCAACACTTTTGAACTGCAATGGCAGCACTTTCACTTTGTACAACAAGTCTGGCTTGAAGCCTAAAGTCCACATCTTGTTTAGTCCGTAGTTACACAACAAAGGCCGAAGACAAAGAAACTCGTCAGTGACAGCTCTGGAGAGGCATCTCACGCCGGACTCGGATCCCCGGATTCAAGAATCGGATTGAAGAACAACAGTCGCGCGGCTCGGCGGAAGGCCGACTAAACCACTCACGCTGCGGCCAGCGGAATGGAACCGGCGGACCGACGCGGAATGGAACGTGTGTGGAACAAGTGAAGCGGACAAGGCTACTCGGCGTCTGTAATCGCGGCAATCGTTGCCTTAATCTAATAAATTTCTTATCAAAGAGCGTCGTGCCTATAGTATTTCCTATATCTGTGTGTTTGTGCAGTTACATACTTATATAGCCACTCGCAGTGTCAGTTCGTACGAGCACACGCGTTGGCGTCTGTCAGCATGCCAACGTTTGTGACGCTCTTTTCTCTCTCTTTTTGGCAGTGGCATTCAGATTCGGATTTGGATGCGGAGCCTGACATACATATATGTGTTTGTATACATATTTATGTACATATTTATGATTATACATACAGACCATACATCATGTGATTGTCGGTAATTGCTATTCTAGTTACAACCGCAATGCCACCAAATCGGAGCACATGTCATCAGCCTTGATCGTTAATAAATATAATTTTATCGTTCGGATTGGTCTCAATACTCAAGAGGGTCTCAATATTCAAGAGGATGCCAGACAGTGCAAAGTCCTTATAATAGTAAGGAATTGTGGATGTATTACCATATCCTATTAAAAATAATCCGACTCCATAAAGTATATATAAATTCACGATCACAATCACCAGACAAGTCGATCTAGCCATGTTCGACTGTCCGTCTGTCTGTCCGTTGGTAAGCAAACTTCTCTCTCAGTTTTTGAGCTATCGGGTTAAAACTTTCAGTTGGAACGGCCGAAATCGGACCACTATCTTAAACCTGCCATATATACGACCGGGCCAAATTAGCCAATTTTCATAGCTTTTAAAGAAATTTAATGTATGATCCTATATTTAAAATTGGACCAATACATTTTAAATTTCTTCAATTCGGTTTGCCGAAGTTAGCTTTCTTTCATTTCTTGTTTCAAAACAAAAGGGATGGGGATTTCTGTTATTACTTTTGGAAAAATTTCCAGTTAAGAGGATTCGTGTTAGATTCTTATCAAAACCTATATATGACCATAATTTCGTTCTTTACTACGTGACGTTTACGTTGAAGTTATTGTTTCCTAAATCCAAAAACATCTAGAAGAATCCGCTTTTTCTTTTTATGAGTTACTTGAAATAATCTATGAATAACGACTTTGCCTAATACAGTGATATGTCAAAAACTTTCTAAGGCGTACAAGGGGGCCAATAAATTCTTGCAGTCGGCTTATTGTGAGGTAATTTTATACTTGTTGGTTCTTTCAGTTGGGCGATAATTTTTACGATCCCCTCATTTTATACAGGAGACCCGTTGATGCTGACCTAGGCCAGCAAATTGGGGTTATTTGTCTGATTACTATATGGCGGGGCTGTAAAACATGAATATAAAGTGGAAAAACCTTTAAGAAATGCGCATTTACTAACAGCTTTGTCACTCAAATTCAGTTTTGAAAATTGTAGTTTTACTTTTGCCAAGTTTTAATTTACTAAGCCATGCAGCGAAGGCAAGGACCTTGAGTTGAATTGAGTTGGCTTTTCTCATTCGCTTTCTATTACACCCCAGACGAAGTTTCCTCCGTCAAAGGATTGGCCCAAGCAATGTAACCATCAGGATCAAATAGTCCCCTGCCGGCATCCATTGTCCTTCAAACACTGCGCTTTTATAGTAGTAACTTGGCCTCGACACTGGCCTCGACACCGAGACCCGACCTTTTAAAACTTTAATATTCTGTGACGTACTCAGAGAGCTAAGTTCACAGTAAAGAAACCGCTCGGACAGACAGATTCCCCCGTGCGCTCGCTTCACATCAGCTGTCACTCTCCCCTCGCTATCTGCTTAATTGATATCTGTAATTGATAGTGGGCCCAGTTAAGCCCCATTCTGCTAAAAGATTGCTGCCGGCGGTTGTTAATTGATTTGCGGTTTTTGCATTTTGCTTGTGCATGGGCATTGTTGTTTCATTGCAATTGCGGATGCACTTAGTCAACAGGCTTTCATGCTCAATTAATTCTATTTTGGCGGACGACTAGGGGGAAAACTTAAATCAAATATTCGATAAAAACGTTTTTGGCGAATTGATATCGCCATGTTCCGTTTTTATTAAACATTTCATACGTTAATTCTTTTTATTCTTTCTTTCTCTTTCTTTTTATTTTACCAACAAAACGACAAAATCAAATTTTGAACGCTCCTATTATTATTTTAAATTTTACAACGCTTTGCCATTTTATGTTGGATATGGTTTTTCATGAAGATGTTGAATTAATAACTTAAATAAATGGAGTTTAAAGCACTAATTGGTCGTAAGGAAGACTAGGCTCTAAAGATATTCCCAACGGTTTCCTGCCTTGTTATGTACGAGTTTGCAATCCACTTGATCTTCTTTTAAACGTTTGTCTCTAAAGAGATGTATTACATTTTAAGAAAATAATTTAAAATAACAATTTTCTAAGAACACTTACAAATAAAGTACGATAATTCGCCCATTTCCCAATTCTCATTTATTTATTTGTTTGTTTGTCTATTCCTTGTGTTACAAGCTATAATTTTTTGTCAGGGTTTATTTACTGCGTTTGAAGAGCACAGTGTACTATTGTATATGTTACTTCAGTGTAGCAGTACAAGCTATAGCTTATATATGTGGCACAAGTCACAATTATTTATTTGAGAATTATTATTAATCTATTCTTAAAGATTACTTCCTATGTGGATCCAATTTTTTTGTGTTCATATGCATATGAATATGCATAAGGACCAGTGACTACAACCGAATTTGGTAGTTTTTAATGGACCTAGCCTATGAGGTTGTCCTTGTTCTATGCAATCAAGATGGGTCCATGTTTTGGAAAATATAAAAAATTATAGGGGATTTGGCCATCTTTGTTTTTAACTAAAAGAGATGACGACATCACTTAAAAACCTGTCACGAAAGCCACACCAAAAAGTTACAAAGGCGGCAAAAAGGGCACACTTAACACGTGCATGCACATAGTCTCACATACAAACGAGTCTCCCTGTGGATAGGCGAATGCTTTGAGCGTCCTTTTATGTTTTATATTTATCTTTTGCAGTACACAGGCTGAAAACAAATGACATCAATACACTGCAGCCAAAGCTATGTACGCTCTCAAAATGCTATCGGACCCTCCCAAAACATGAAACGGCAATTGCACCTTTACAATAATATGCAGCCTTATCGACCTTTATATGCTGCATGGGCATATATGCCCTTGCCCTAATCTTGGTACAATTGGTACAATACTAGTTAGTGATTAAGAATACTTTAAGACTCCGAAATGTTACATACTAGTGAAAAACAATCTTACCTGGCAATTTTCATGCATTCATCATCACATTAGATGTGGTTTCTTGTAGAATTGACAAAAATTTTAAAAATGTAAAACGGGTGCACACTCGTTGACGCTGTTCTTTTTGATCCTGTGTTGTTTTTGAAAAGGGCAACTTGGCAAAAAAAAAGGACATTTGGCTATGCGTGTAAACTTCAAGGCTGAGTGCTTTTTATTTTCTAATTTTTGCTCTTGACATGGGCTCCCACGGCGAACCAAAAAGGTTGAATGCAAAACGCTATAAAAAATGCAAATTAGAAATCAACAAATGAACTTTACAATTGTGGACTCGCGGGTATAGAAATCCATTCTGAATTTAAAAAGGTAATGCATTTCTAAGCTGAGGTAATAAATTATTCATATGGGATTAAAAATTTAATATTCTATCTACACCTTATATTAACTTTTGAAATCCGAAGTCACTTGAACTTCAGTTAATAACATAAACACAAAAAAGAACGCTTTATAGGCCAATATAGAAAATATACATTTCGGACAAATCAATTGAATCGTAATGTAAAACTATTTAATATGATATTATTTAATCTTCAATTTATACATTACAATATACACAAATATGAATGTATACATTATAGACGCAGATTTCCATAGAAATTGACAGTGAAAATAAACAAGGGAGAAATCTACACTCCAGTGTACTCGACCTTGAGATACCCGGTACCCAATTTTAAATTCAACAAATTAAAGGATCTGTTACAAAAAAAAAATAAATAAATAAATAAAAATGCTATTTAGTGTGACAATCGCCGGCAATCTGTGATATAGGGTGTAGCCTAGAGGTATGAGATCCGGGTTTATGTTGGTCCATATTCTCCTATATTGGCACACGCCTAAAAATATTATTTGTTGGCTGCGATCGAGCGAGTGTTCGTGCGTCGTCGAGCTTAATAGTTTACAAAACGTAATTTTCATTGTGATAAGTTTTAATTAACGATTATTCTAATTCGACAGAGTGTTTGTTCGGGAAGTGAAAGTTTGGGTACCGGGTATCTCACTGTCGAGCACGCGCGACTGTAGCTTTCTTACTTCTTTTCAATTGATCAACGGCGCCCCAACACTTGCTCGATCGCAGTAAACGAATGAAAAGTTTTGCGCGAGTCCAGGTATCTGTTGTTTTTGCAGGATCAGTATGAGTTCAAATCCCGTTCAAGCCGAAGAATTATGTTGTATTTTCTATGCCTGTAAGACTCTAGTTTTAAAATTTTCAGAAAACGTCCGCACACACATATTTGATCATGACTAGAGCTCTAACGATATCTACGATCTTTGATAACTTACTTGATTTGCGTACAACAGATAGAAATATTGTCACAAAATTTGGTAGCTCTTATGGTCTCTGAGATCTGCTGTTTGTTACATTTGTGCATTCTCGGTTTGCACGAAGCTATAATGCCCTAGTACCCTATGGGTACCTGGTATCTATAGTTATACAGAATCAAACGATGAATGGATGAGAATTCAGGTATCGTTAGAGATCAAAAAAATGTACTCTGATACATATTTAAAGTCTCATAGACTCATAAAGCTCAGGCCATATTAAATGGCAAATTTACTTACATAGCTGCGCTGAGATTTCAGCAACCAATTCTAGATAAGCGTCCTCAAGGACCTTTGCTCAAGATGAGGCGGCATAGGGTTGGAAGGAGCAAGGTCACCACCGGCGCGCAAGGAGCATATGATGTAATTACGAAAATTTCCCCTTGCTGTAAATTTGCCAAGTGAAATTTAGCGTTTAGCGTCACGCAGTCTGTGACTTTCACATAGCGGGGGGGTGAGGTGTTTGTGTTTTTGCCAAGTTTTGAGGCACTCTCTGGAACTGTTTGTGTGACAGCTGGGTATAAATGAACTTTGGTTCCTCCTAATTGCTCCACTTACGCGTCTTACGATATCGTTTCTTTGTCAGTTGTTTATTTGTTCCCCGCGATCCACTCCCCCCGCCCGAGGGCAATAAACAAAGCAGCGCTGACTAGTCCAATAATCACTGAAGAAATGCCTTGTTTGCACTTCCTGCAGTTATAATGCGTTGTTGCTCCCTTTGAGTTCGAATTTAGACTGGTGTACAGTGACTTCCTTGCCCGCTCTAACGCTCCCCATCTCACTCAATCGCCAGTATGTTAATGTTAGTGTTTCAGAGTTTTGAATTTCTACCGCTCCGTCGCACTTTCCACCACCGAAGTTCTGGTTTTCTTCAGACGCAGTGGAAAATTACCAGTTGACAATCATTTAATTCCGTAGCATGTCTTACATTTGTTTGTGTTTTATTCAGCGTTTCCACGAAGCTTAACGAATAATAATTTTGAGCCGTAAGATGGAATCTAATAATAATAATAATTCATTTTTTCCAAGTGAAAAGTTACTTTCCCGATGGGCCAATTCGAATATATCTATATGATCTATTTATATGATCTTACAGTTTATAAAGTATAATACTTTTACGTAATGCTTAATTTTGAGTAAATTTATATTTTAGTAAACATTATCCTTGTAGTGCCAACAAGAGTTCGGAGTTTAATTGACTTTACTTTAAGTTTAGTCGCATGCTGAGCTCATCTGAAGGTCGGAATACATATGTAAATGGAAGTGCAATAGAGCTGTCACTTAGCACATGCGATGCAATAAATTAAATGCAAATTTAAAAGCTATTCCTATATTCCTATATTACTAAAAACTTTTGAACGTACCCGTATAATAATTAAAATATTACCGCTGACCTGATTGAGACGCGAAAAAAAGCCTGCAGTGTATTAAAATAAGTCAAAGAATAATTGCGAACAGAATAGAAGTCTATGAAATGCAGCAAGTACATTATAAGGGCAGCTATGTATAAAGCGGATCCCAATGCAAATGTGCATGATTTTCGTAGACCAATTTTAATATTTAATGAACCCATTGTGTGTTAATGTGAGAACGGGTAACTAACAAAGCGTCTTTAGACCAATTATCATTATTAACACAGTTGTGATACAATTCGCCGAGGCGACATATTGGGAACCGGTTCTGGCCGACATTAGTCGAATTCGACTTCGCAATCAGCTGTTGGCCGCTTCTCCGCTCACTGCTGACACACATTATCCGACAGAACGTACAAACAGAAAAAAAATATGAATGCACAAAGGTTTTACCGGTTTCATCAGCTGCTACAGACAGTGGTTTTCGACTTTTGGTTCAATCGTTTGAATTGTCAATTTCCAGCGTTTGGCGTCGTTTGAGGTCAATGGCTTCTAAGCCAAGAGTATCTAGTATCTAGGCATGTGGCCATTTCGAAATCCATAAAATCAAGAAATCACGAGCTCAAGGACGTCGTCGCCAAGAAAACGGTTTTCGATTACAGTAAATCACATTTGCAGACCCACAAAAAGAACCGAAAATCGAAGCCAAAAAAGCGTCT
Organism: Drosophila tani; assembly: GCA_008042535.1. Classification (NCBI taxonomy): domain Eukaryota; kingdom Metazoa; phylum Arthropoda; class Insecta; order Diptera; family Drosophilidae; genus Drosophila; species Drosophila tani. The sequence continues at coordinate 12,309 of VNJO01010333.1, read as the reverse complement.
GCTAGTCAGTTCGAATATATGTATGTATATCAAGTCTCTTTACCAATGCATTGGTAAAAATAAACATAACATACAAACAATATGTATGATATATTTCGATAATCTCGCTGGATATTGTGATGCGATTTATACAGTGACATACACACACCCAAAAAAAAATCATCATAGAACCTATACGATTGTTACATGAATTCTATACTTTTGAGTATTCAAAATTTCTTTATAAGATGCTTATTAATTTGATACTACGAAAGTATACACTTTATACTCATCTGCACCAATATTTCATAATAATTACTAACGCGACAAACAGAAAAGCACTAAATTCCAGCTAACGCGATATGTTATCGAATTTTTGATGTAGGTTCGTATAAAAATAAATACCGAAAAATATTCAATTGAAACTATAGAGTATAAAAACTAAACTTTGGAGTATAAATTTAATATTTTGAAGTATAAAATCTATACTAAGCTCTTTATACTGCTTGAGTATACTTTTAAGACAACGCGTAGAAAGTTTAAACTCTTGTTTTTTTTTTTGGGTGCAGTGACAGTATTTGATTTTTGAAAGACCTATCATAAACAGAATATATGGTAGTTACTGTATTTAGTTCAGAGACCACTTTTTCCTCTGTGCATGAACAACTATAGTGGGAACACCCATTTCAGGGAGTGGGTGGTGGGGCCGAAGACAAAGGCAATAAAGCCAAACGACTGGAGCAGCAAAATGGCGGCGCGTGTGTGACAAGCGAAGAAGACCGAAACTGTGCTAAAGCCAGTGCGGTTCACCAGCATCTCATCTTGCGTTCGTCCTTCAGAGCCACTCACTCAACCCACAGACGAAGCAAGTGCGGGCAAGAAGGGCGCCTGCAGGTCACAGAAATTTCCTTTTGACGAAAGCCCGCGAACGCCACTGATAGTTAGACTCGAATTAGTTATTTATTTTGTTTTATCAGAAAGGCAGACGACTACCCTATATATAAAACAATGCATAGATATCTCAGCCATATGCATATATGTATGTGCATATGCACGTTAGTTGTCTTTGTTGGTCTTATCTGACTGTAGTGACTCAACTACGAACAATACGTAACGCCGACTGCATAAGTGAAGATAATTTGTAACTCTACAAAACCATGTAGGGTTCATAAATAATAATTTTAAATAAACAAAAAGCAGCAGTCGAGCCAACAGTGCCGACCTATAAATAGTTCGTACTCAATCATAGACTGTCGTGAAAAACAGCGAAAATAAATTAAAAATCGTCAACTCATGGCTGCTCGAAATAAAAGCCAAAACAAACAATATTTGTGTGTGTGATACGATACACATGCACAAATGATGGGTTTTGAGTGGGAATTATTACGCATTTGTGGTGGGCGAATATATTTAAACATTCCTTACAAACCGAAGGCGCAAGGTCAACGAATCGTTCTATGAACATGGGCAGAAAGTGTGCAATTTTTGGTTTCTTACCTGAAAGCTGTGCAGTTATTATTTCCAGTTAATGCCAGTTTATAAGGGGCTAAATTACAACCATTGCTGGATCTTGGTCCTTTGTCATGTCAGCAGCTTACATTATAAGCTGAATAATAAAATGATTGTAGTTGTGTGGGGCAGACGAGTCTTTAAATAAACCGAACGAATAGGGCCTTGTCTTCTCCGCCCTCCCTTTTTTTGGTTACGCTTTCTGTCGATTTTGTTTGTTTGCCGATTTGCTTTATAAATTTTTGCCGCCCAACGGTTTTGGACCTGGCACAGTGGAATAGACTGGGTGCAGCATGCGTCGAAATCAGCTGGTCGCTTGAATTTTAATCAGCTTGTCGCCTTACATCGACTTTCAGCGGTGTGAGTGTGCCGTGCTGGTTTTTTCGATTGCACAACCCTTCGTGTTTCACTTCCAATTATTCTCTACGGCGCTCGACTTTGACTGCTCCGGCGCCCACTGTGCGGGAGTTTCGATTTTTTTCAGCACTCAACTTTCGGGGAGCGGTCGCGGGGCAATAACAACGCCACCCGACGGCACAAGTTTACAAAAAATATGAAACGCGGGGCGACGGAGGTCAGAGTAAACAAATGCACGGAGAACCCGGGATGCGGAAACTCAGAATACGCCTGCCCCAAAAGCACGTAAGAAACGGAGGAGTTGCCAAATGCTCCAGCAATGCCGCCCGCGTTTTCACCTAATTGATTATTTAACACGATTTTACGAGAACAAACCACAATAACGGCTGTCAAAGCGCTTAAAAAATTTAATTTTCTTCCATAAATACTGCAGCACAATCGTTGAAAAGTGAAACGTAACTGAAACTCGTAACTGCGAAACGTAGGAATATGACAGCAACAGCGACAGCGACAGAGAGCAGTGATGTCATTTCCGATTTTTTCCCGTCTAATTCGACTTTTATTGAAGTGTGATTGCGGGAAAAATTTAAAAACGGCGGGCAGCGGGAATTAAAGCTTTTTTAGAAAATTTAAACAGACTTTTTTTTTATTATACTTTTACTACATTTAAAGTGATGTTTTAATTGAGATTTACGGTTGAAATGGTAATAATGTATTTCTTTCGGAACAGTATCCATATTTACCTATATCGAATAATTTCCCTTAAAAGTCCACACCAAAATTTGAGCGTCTTACATCGCTAAAATTGTGAAATTCATTTGTAAAACCAAGAAAAATACATTTGTAAATTGACAATGCCAAAAGAGTCTTACAAACAAAAGGTCGAGTTTTCAGCCAAATAAATTCGATAAAAACGAAAAGCGTTAAAACATTAAACGCTATTTTAAGTATATTACTCTGTTTAGACTGGGTCCGCACCAGCAACAGGTCGAAAAAAGTGCAACATCGACTTTTTCCCTCGAAAGAGACAGGAAAGAGTCGCAACAGCGACTTAGTATATTTTTGGTGTATGTAGAATATTGTGTAATTTGGTAATTTTGGCTTGTGCAAACGGCTTGAGCTAGTTTATTAACTTATATGACATGGAATAACGTTACATTTGGACAATTTTTCTAAAAATATGTGCAGGTATAGGAGTTATAGGGTATCTCCCATGGCTTATAAAAAAGTTAAATTGCGGTGTACATCCTAACGGTCCACAGAATCGTCCAATATGATGACTAGAATATGCATTAGTTAAAGGATAATTGTCCGGAGGTATCACCGTGGAGTTTTTTTATATATATTTTTTTTCTTCGATTTTTCATGAAAGTTTGAAGTCAAAAATTAAATTCCTGACTAAAAAAAAAGTTTAATAGTTAAATAAAAAATACAATAAAAAATAAAAATAAAAAAATCCCGACGGTGATACCTGGAGAATTAGTTGCAGAAGCTGTGTGCAAAATTTCAAAACGATTGGTAAAGTAGATTTTGAGTAATCGTGTACACCGACTTTGAAAATGGCACTTTTCAGGAAAGAGCTTTAATGTTTTGGCTTCCCATATATCGAACATAGCGTGACCTCCGTTCAACTACCCATTACTACTATTTAATATAAAATATCTATGAATTTCATTTCTTTTCATTTTGGTTGTGTCTTTTTCCACTTTTTTTTTGTTAAATAATGTTAAATAAATCAGTTTTTTTCTTAGCTGTTTCTCCCTGAAATTCCGCTTTTTTTAGCTGTTTTATTTTGTCAATCCAGCTTTTTTTGGTCAGAAAAAAATGACATCACTGACAGAGACCGGCGTGTGAGAGCAAGCGCGCGAGGGAGAGAAAAAAATGTTAAGAATAACATCAAATCCAAGCGTAACGGATTCAACTGTAACGTAACGGATTCATTTATTTTAAGATTATTTTTAACAAATATTAATGTAATATAATATAATTAATACAACATAACTTAAACAATTACCCCGCCTTGCGGTCGCTTCGACATTACACATTTTGCGGCGCTTTGGGCAAATTCAGGTTAGCAGCGCCAAATTTGAAATTGATGGGCTTAACATGTAAATGGTCTTTTAGTTTTGAGCTATCTGAATGAAACTTTGTAGATAGTATTCTCTTTGTTGCCATTTATAAGTCGGAACGGGCCAGATCGGACGCCTATATCATATTGCTGCTATTGAAAAATTCGGAAAGTTAATAGATAAAAATATAGGTTTTCTGTTTTTCAACATATTTCTATGTTTCAAGATATTAATATTCTTTATGATTTCAGAATTAAGGTTTTAGTATCATTAGACTTTATACATCAGATAGCTGCCATAGGAGCTCGGTAAATTAATATGAAAAATTTTAAATTGTATTGTAAAATGAAATGTTAAATGTGTAGGTACATGATTCAAAGTTCGGCTTACCGAAGTTAGCTTCCTTTATAACTTGTACTTTAACAGCAAACAAAAAATCGTTTTCTTATTTTTTGAAAACATTACATTACTAGTAAATGAACATGTAGATGGGCGGAAATTAACGATGTTAAGGACAACAGTCTGCTAAAAGAAGAGGATTCCAGAGAGAAGCTGAGAGAGCGAAAGCCGTCCGCTCTCCGATTTAACATTATCTGGCCAGTATTGCCAAGTCTTCGTTTCGTAAGAAAGCTTAACTAAGCTTTGAAAAAGAGCTAATAAAGGGTGTTTGTCCACTACGCTGCATTTTCCAACTATCACGCAAGATTCAGGAAATGCGGAAACAGGCAAATGCTTCATAAAGCATTCTCTTTATGGGAAACAGATGTTTTTTGATTTGGCGGAAAATTAAATTTAATTAAAAACTCAAACCAATGTTAACTAAAACTAAAAAAAAGAGCTAGACTTTATTTTTTATTTCCGGCTAAGTAACAATAAAGATTTAACGTGGTCCCGCCAACCAGCTGCTAGACTGGAGCCATACGACTTGCAGGAAACAATGCAGATCACTGAAATTATTTAGCCTGAACCCGAAGATTCTACCAACTCGGAGGCAGACGCATCCCGAATTCACCAGTTCAATCCAGAAATTTCTAAACGAAATATGTATTACGTGCTAACTACTTTAACAACATGGAGAAATTTAAATATTTGTTCCGCCAGCGGGCAATCAATTTAATTTGTTTAAAAAACAGCTGGCTTGTGGTGGTAGTTGGGAACAATCACACATCGATAGGCAGAAAAGACTTGTATAATCTCCATCCCTAGCACGAATATTTGTGTTATACACTATTTATGTGTTATAATTTGAACATTCTAACGGTTTGATTAACAGCTGGAAATGTGTCTGTTAGCGCATCAGCTGTTCAATTACTAAATTTAGTTTTAAACAAGCCCTAACCGTTAGATTGTTCAAATTACTTGATTTTTACAACGGTAAAACAAATTTTAGAAAAATTCATATAAAATTTTAGTAATATTGAAAATACATACATATATCGAATTTCGTACATTTTACATTTTACATGTAGAATTTGAAATTTTCATATAAATCGACCGATTGCTTTTATGACAACTATATGATATAGTTGGCCGATCTTAATAAAATTAAAACCGTAATTCTAAAACCGTATAAAACCGCTATATCTCGAAATTCATTTCGCCATTATTATAGTTGTCCGATTTCGGCCGTTCCGACATACATATGTATGTATATACTGCGTGCTAAAAAAATAAGACTATGCTGAAAATATCAGCTCCATAGTTCAAAAACTGAGACTAGTTCGCGTTGCAAATATCATGGCAAAATTATAATACCCTCTGCAAAGGTATAAAAAGAAAGGAAGCTAGCTTCTGCGATATAAAGAAATAAACCTAAAAACTCCCCATGGGAGACAACAACAACGATTTTCAATGAAACTTTTGGTGCTTTTTAATTTGTTGGACAAATTTGGGGCCTTAATTGTTTTTTTGTGTCTGGTAGACTTATTTTCATACATAATTTTTAAATTCTTAATGCATTGAACAAGCTTTCAAAAATTGAGGATGTTATTTTATTCTTAAACTAAAGTTCTTTAACTATTTTATTTAATTATTTTAACTTTTACCGAATTTGTAATTTTAGGGAAAACAAATTGTAATAAATTATCTGTTTACTTTGAAATGATTATTAAGGATTTGTTACATCATTATCGGTAATTTTATAGATTCTTTACGCATTGAATAAGTTTTCGAAAATTGAGGATGTTATGTTATTCTTAAACTAATATTCGTAGAATATTTAAAATTTTTTTAGTTTTTTTTTTTCGGTTTTTTTTTATTTTAAGGAACAAAAAATTGTAGGAATATACTGGTTTACTTAGAAATTATAACTAAGGATTTGATAGAAAAATTATAGGTAAACCTTATAATAAACAAAAAATATCCCGAATTTGTATTTTATTCGTACGCCTATAAAACTAGTTTACAGCCAAAATATATAAACGTTTAAACCCACTTTATCCGCATAATTTTGAGTTGCTGAACACGTTGAACTCATTAAAAAAAAATCCAAAGAACCGTTTTGAAGATATTCGCGAAAAACCAGATTTTTTCTTCTACGCTAAAAATCTTGAAACCCGTAAGTTCAACATATTTCAAATAAGTACAATCCAAAAGCCAATGTAATCACCTTTCCGACAACATACGGCTCTTAATGAAGATATAAACACTTAAAGCTAAAAAACAATATTTTTGGCTTTGTTTTTTATAGCTAGATTTCATTTTCTTTTTAAAAATATAAAAGATATTAATTATTTTGAGTGAACAGAACTAAAGATACCTTTCTCCTTAAAGAGTTAAGATCAAATATATGCAAATCCAATGAAAATTCTAGAAGTTATGGCAAATTATATTAAATTATCATTTTGCTGTTGGCCACAAAATTGTTTTTCAAGGGAAGTAGCCTGCTTTGTGATTTTGTTTTTTTAAGATTTCTTCTTCTCGAAATAAAGAAATTGCGAACAATTTTCTATCTATTTCAAGATTGCCTCTTTAAGATAAAGTGAGCAGAAATGTTTTAAATTTTTCTGGTTGTAAGCTTTGGAACCGAAGGCTTCAAAGGCAACTGCAAGAAGGAAGTTAAACCAGCGAGTCATTTAATGGAATAAAATAAACCAGGCACAGCAGCACAGGAACCACGTCAGCGGTAGGGTTCGAGGATATCTTGGTGGACGCATACTTTCCATGAAACAATGCGAAGTGAGAGGGCCTTTCTTTATATCTAATCAAAGTTACATTAAAATACCTGTGTAATATTATCTTAAACAGCAGCATATTTTAGTGTAATTCAGTATATAAACAATCTTTGATTTCATAACAACAGCAGCTGTCAACCCCTCGTCTTTGGGAATCATGTAGTATGCGTATTCGTTATCTCTTCTTGAATTTCGTTTCTTGACATATGGTTTGAATTACGCAGCAAAATTATTTCGTGGTTTAATTTTCTTGCGAATTGTAATACCTTAGTACTCCTCGTTGCTTGGGGGTGTATCGTCTGGCGGAGTAAAGCCATCCTGTAATTAGCAATGACAGGTGAACACGATTGCAAGTTAGCAAGGTTTAGCGTACGGACATGACCTACCTCGGTGGCATACAAGATGTCCAAAATCTTTTGAGTAATCGGATGCTCCTCGGTTTCCTCAGCTTCTTGGCATCTGGAATAAGGATTGTTTGGATTAGATCAAGTGTCCGGTCAGTCTAGGACTACATCAAGTCGACTTACAAAATCTCTATGTCGCGCAATTTAGAAAAGTAGAAATCGCGTTCCTTTTCCAATTCTACGAAGTTTGATGTCAGATCCCCATGCTTGTTTTTATCTTCATGGTCGCCTGCCGGATGGCTGTTGGCCGAGTTTCCTGAGTCGTTCTCTATCGGTATACCCGGGCAGTCGGCGACGTTGCGTGAAACCACTTTGGCGTCTGCTTGATTTGGGAAACAAGAAAGCGTAAGTATGTAGATTTATAGAAAACGTAAGGTACACCCCAATCTATTTATTTGGGAAAAATTTGAAGGTGCATTAAGCGATCAACGATATTATGAAACTGAGCGGAAGGATAGCTGGGGTGTAGGGAAGAAACTAAACAAAAACAACATACTTGGCCTTACTGCAGATGTCGTCGTTGCTGAGCGCGTTGCTCCCAGTGGGGCACGCCGGTAGCTGCTGGCCCCTCCGATGGAGCCAGTGCCGGGTAGAGGAAGGGACTTTACAGCTCCATGCATCACCATAGGGGCACCCTCGCGGACTGCGAGAGCATCGTAATCTCTGCCATCGTAATTGGCATCGAAAAATTTCTTAAACCATTGCAAAAACTCCAAATTGTCTTGGAAGCGACCCTTTATCAATCTGTCAATGGGTATTATCTAAAAGTAAACCAAATTAAATGGAACAAATGATATTATATTATATTATATTATAACAAGATGGAAAGCTGCAGTCGAGTGTGACCGATTGTGAGATACCCGGTACCCAAAGCATTGTGGGTGAAATGGGTACATGGGTTAATAATTTACTTTGATTAATTATGCTAAGATGTATGAAAAATGTAGACAAATGAAGACAAATATTGCTATGAACATCTTAAGAAACAGCCAAGTTCATATTAGGTAACCCAAATATGTATGTATATTCAGTCTTTATGTAAGTGGGTATTTATTTATATATATATCTATTTTCTTTGTTCTATCCCCATCAACTGATTAACTCTATTGCGATGTGCCAGGATGGTACGGGATGTGTGTTTGTTGGGGAAATTGGAGGTGCTTCTCGAGCTTTGGATTAATACGGTGTGGTTGAGGAGCGGTGTTTGGTGTGGTAACAGATCGATCCACTTAGCTTCTACCATGGCTTCGCTGATATACAAAGAGCACTACCGCTCCCAACTCCGTAACTCACTTAAAATTAGGTAGGGTTTTTGTGTCTTGTATTTACATTAAATCAGAAGAGTCTGAATTAAACTGAACTACGTATGTATCTGCATGCGATATTACCTTATCTACAGACATCTTTTTAAAGCTTGCCTGCAATAACTTAAAATTCTGAATATACTCATGCTCAAGATTTGTTCGGAATTTGACACGCTTTAAGGGCACTGAATTGGGAAAGAGCAGATCCATGAATTGACAGTATGGAGCACCTAAAATGGTAAGCGGAGGTGGGTTCATCCCAATAAGAACACTTTTATATGACTCATGCACACACTTACCGGTGCATAGCTCCTCGATTTTGGAGAACTGCGATTGCAGGGAACTATTTACCCAAGACAGCATTTCGTGGCGCGAGAGATTCTCTGTCGTCACATTTGTGGAGTACACGTTGACAGCCATTATGATGGTATTTTTCTTTTGTCTGTTAACTATAAAGTTGAATCGAAAATAAAAATTTTATACAGCTCGTCGAGGACCACATCTTTTCAAATCGAGACCAAATTATAATGCCAGGCACAATGCACTCCACTTACCAGCTGTATTAATAAGGTTTCTAACTCAAAGAGCTTTCTTGTGGCTTTTCTCTCGATTAAACTCGCGGGATTGAAATTACTGTGAAATGAAATTTAGTTTTTCGTTTTTTTCGTTCAAAATGATCGTCTAAAACCTAGAGGAGTGAATATTAAGTGAATACCTATTCTATTACAATGCTCTCAAGGCCTACTTTTCGACATTTTGTACGACAACTAACTCAAGATGTTTATTTTTAAAGTGAAACTTTTCTATGCAAGTACTGCAATTTGATGACCGGAATAAAGCCGATTCAAGACCATCATGCAATAAATAAAAAACTAATCGAGTAATCGCAAAAACCGAACGCAACATTTTGCATAATATATTTAAAAATATTCAGCTAAAATATCAGATAAATCGGGCGGATAGTTTACTAGATTTTTTATGACGGCAGTTCTGTAAATGTAGTTTTAAGAGAAATGCAAGTGAAAACGAGAATAAAGCTAACTTCGGTAAACCGAAGTTGGTATACCCTTGCAGTCTGCAATTGGATCATTGAAAATCGAACCATTTTAGTAATGTTGAAAAAATATCGAAATTTGTAAATTTTACATTTTACATGTAGAATTTTACATTTTCATATTAATCTACCGATCGCTTCTATTACAGCTATATGATATAATTGTCCGATCTTAAAAAAATGAAAACCGTAATTCTAGAACCATAAAAAACTGCTATATCTCAAAATTTATAGAAATATGTTTAAAAACAGAGAAGTAAAAAAATTGTTAAACAATAATTTCGCCATCAATCTTATGGCAGCTGTAGGATATAGTGGTCCGATTTCGGTTCCGACATATATACTGCGTGCTAAAGAAATAAGACTAAGCTGAAAATGTCAGCTCGATAGCTCAAAAACTGAGAGACTAGTTCGAGTAGAAACCGACAGAGAGACAGTAGATAGACAGACGGACGGACAGACAGACGGACATGGCTAGATCGACTCGGCTGGTGATGCTGATCAATAATATATGTATATACTTTATGGGGTCGAAGATGCCTTCTTCACTGCGTTGCAAACATCTGGTCAAAATTATAATACCCTCTGCAAGGGTATAAATATAAATATAAATATAAAACATCGATGGAAAAAAACTGACTGTCTGTCGTCTGTCCGTCTGCTAGTTTCTATGCGAACTAGTCTCTCAGTTTTTGAGCTATCGAGCTGAAATTTTAAGTATAGTCTTATTTCTTTAGCACGCAGTATATATGTCGGAACGGTCGAAATCGGACCACTATATCCTATAGTTCCCATAGGATTGATGGCACAATTAATGTAAACAAAATTTTAACTTATCTGTTTTTCAACGAATTTCTATAAATCTCGAGACATACCTCAGTAAAATTGATATATGTGCAATTTTTTTTTTTCATATTACCGTCGTTTTAATAGCGATAGTTTTTTTTTGAGTATACACAATTTTTCTCTTATATATACTAATGTTTCGTCAAGCATTGATTTCTGATCAGCTCCCAATCTGTAGCACCGTTAGAATAAAGAAGATCGCGAAGTGATGCGTTTTATAGAAAGTTGATAAATGTGCAGAGTTCTTCATTTACGTTTGGAGTGTGATCTGATAAAAATGTCTTGGAACAAAGTGACAAAATTTGTGTGATCACTTATAAGCTTAGAATTAAAAAGTATATCGCGTTATTATACCCTTGCAGAGGGTATTATAATTTTGACCAGATGTTTGCAACGCAGTGAAGGAGGCATCTCCGACCCCATAAAGTATATATATTCTTGATCAGCATCACCAGCCGAGTCGATCTAGCCATGTCCGTCTGTCTGTCCGTCTGTCCGTCTGTC